>SNQJ01S0069625.1:172169-197732 GCA_010110895.2 Picea sitchensis | reverse complement strand
TGCACATGTACACTAGTATGTATGAATTTTCTTGGCTTACTTACTAATAATGTTGGTTATTGGATATGAATGTGTGAACCGTGTGTCTTTTCCCTTGTATCATAAAATACTTTAACTTCGAGACGAAGTTTCCTGAAGGGTGGGTATATGTAACAACCCTAAGTAATTAATCAATTGTCAGGATTTAAATAATTGTTTAATGTATATTAGTTTAATTAATTGTCTTGGTTAAATAATTGCTGAATGTATATTGGTTTAATTAATTAATTAATTAATTTCATGATTTAATATCTATTTAATAAAATCCAGCTTAATAAATTATTAACTATTATTTTGTATCGGAAGATCAACCCATTAATGAAAATAGGATAAGGTGGTTGACACCTAATTGAAGGGGGGTAGTTGAGAATTAAATGAGGGAAGAAGGCGGTGAATGACGGAAGGGAGGATAAAGCAAGGGGGAAGCATTATTGTTGAGGGGGAACTGTTTTAGTTGGCTGGGGGGGAGGAGCTTGTTGGAGGATTGTATTTAGGGGTCTTTTTTTGTTTGGAGGGGGGGATCTTGTTGTGGTTTTGTTGAGGAGCCTGTTGAAGGTCTGTCACAGGGGGCACTGGGGTTGCTGGGGATTTTGGGCTCGGAGGGCCAGGAAACCGCAAGGGTTCCTGGAGCTAGGGAGCCGAAGAGGCTCTGTTCCTAGCTGGCTGGGAGGAAAAGATTCAGTTTTCAGGCAGTTTCAAGCAGTTTGCAACAACAAGAAAGCAAATGACAAACTTCTTCTTCAAGAGGTATTTTTCCAGTATTAATTTTGTTAAGAATGAAAGTTACGATATGAATTTATGTATGGAAAATGAGTAATATGTTGTGTAATTTGTTTATGATTATTGTGGACTGTAAAATTTTAGAATTTGATGTTTAAACTAATTAATTGCTAGAACTTAAACATAAATTATATAAATCTGTTGTAATGCAAAACAGAAATAGAAATTAGATGTTACGACATAAACTTGTTCATAAGGATTCTTTCTGAAAAGAAAAGTAATTTAGATTAAAATTTACTATTTAACTTTGAAGCTTAGTAAATGATCTTACATTTTCTGATATTATTTTCATCATTATATGTTCATGATGTTGATTGTTATGTGAGTTGGTTAAACATGTAAACATACATTTCTTAATTGAACATTAATACATATATGGATTCTTATATGAATTTTGGTGTATATGCATAGATATGAGTTATTGGTGAACTAAAATACAAGTTGATGAGCTATGTGATAGCCAAATGACTGTAGTGTTGAGGTAACTTGGATGTCATAGACATAAAAAAGATAAAGTATGCTATGAGTTTCACTTATTATTTAATTTATGATTCAAAATATTGTTATGATCTGTGGTAAGTGTAGTTTTGACAGGACACACAACTTGTCTAGAGTGGTTGTTTGATGACGTGACTCTAAGAACTATAGTTGCACATTGTGGCTTGATGTAGTGTGTTGGCCTTAATTCCATAAAGAGGGGTGGAGGTATTTCCCACCGTTTACCCTCTGAAACCTGGAGTCGTGGGAGGGTTGTGTGAAGTCACGCTCCCCTAGATGTGTGATGGTGACTGCTAGTTTCCTGTTGGGGAAGCTTGGTCGAGATGTATGACACTTCCACTTACGAGTTCTATCTGGAGTTAGGTAATATATAGTTGATGCTCTAGCTTAGTCCAACAGAGGAAATGATAGAATGGAAGATGGAAGTATGTTAGGAAGGAAGGATGATTCGATCTTAGTTGAGAAAAATGTTATGGGATTAGTCGTGCCACTCTTGATTTCTCACTTGGTTCCAAAACACTCATTATGATTTCCTTTTTGATATTCTAAGTGTCTTGATGAATTATTGTAGTTTTGTTAGTTATAATTACTAAATGACGCATTTGTTGTCCTAGATGTCTTACTGTGATCATATAGGAACTATGCACTAGAGACATTTCTTGTTTAACGTTAGCACATGTGTAGGCTTTCTGTCCGCTAGCTACACACACGTAGTCTACACATGTACATTAGTATAATTAATTAATGTATTAATTATTAACTAGATTTTTAACTATTTAATTTAATGGTTTAATGACTATGTAAATTATATTGCATACAAAATATTTAGTATCATTAAATATCTTCTTTGACTTTGATTGATGGTTGGTATGATGAATTAAATGAGTATGATGGGTTGTCATGTACATTTGGGGTAAATTGTCAAGTTGCATTTATAAGCTAGCATGAGAAGAAAGACTTTGCATTTAATTTATTGTTATTTTATGTAATTCATTTATGTTTTAGTTTTATTTTAACTTTTCCCAAAAATCTAGATAAGGGAGACTTGGGGAAGGGGGTATGGAAACTTGATAAATAGGGAGAGTTTGGAGCATGTTGGGAGGTTGGAGTTTGTGGAGAATTTGGATAATTCTTGGAAGATATAATTCTTGTGAGTCTTGTTAGAGCATATGTGCTTTGCTGTTCTTGGAGTCATGGGCACAGATGACCAAGAAACTGAAAGTTTTCTTGGAGCTAAGAAGTCGTCTAGGCTCCTAGTTGGCTGGGAGGATTTCGTTTTTTCCCTCTGGGTAAGTGAAAAGAAAAGGAATGCTTGGAAGCACCTTCCTACAACTGACATGACTACATTGCAAATGGACATCTTCAACAGACTATGGAGGAGGTATTTCACTTGGTGTATTTCGTTATGTTTTTATTTAAATATTTTAATCGTAAAGTTAACATCTTATTTATCTCATCCTCTTATTTAGATTCGTACATTTGGACTCAGATTTGGAATATTTAGCATTGGAAAAATTGTAAAAGAGTTGTAAATATGTAGTAGGTTATTTCATGTATGAAAGAAAAAAAATTGTTTACACTAGATGCATGTGTTTAAGTTAGCAAATATTATTGCATAGTACCCATGGGGAAGGGTGCTACATTTGGTATCAGAGCTTTGGTTCTAAAACTTGTCATAGGGAACAATGATTACATTGTGTTTTTATAAATGAAAACAAACTATAAAATGATAAATTCCACATTTATGAATTGTAGTCACAAAAATGTGAAAGACAAATGAAGCTCTGAAAATAAATTTATGTATGTGAACAACAAATACATAAATTAAATGCTAAATTTTAGAGTTATGAATTATAGCCAAATGAATAAATGAAGTGTTCATAAACAAACAAAGAGAGAGTATGATCTGTTAACTTGGAGAAGAATGGGCAATGTGTAATGGTGGTGGTGAATGTGTAAATTGTTGATAATGATAATGGTGGCTTAGCGACCAAACATAAAAAAAAATGGACTGGGAGCACACCTGGTCTAATGATAGTGGATAATTTTGTAAGTGATGCATCAACATGTGATAAATGAAATGGTCAAGGGAGAAACTATTGTTTTCCAATGGATCTGAACTACTATGAGTGGGTTTCACGCTAGAAAAGCTTCATCGATTTTATATAAAGAAGAGCACTAAAACCATAGCTTTCATTTAGGCAGAGCTAATGAAAGGTTAAAAAAAAGAACAAACAATTTCTTTTCCATTCATTTGATTAGAATTTTTTTTTTGGCATACAAGAAGCCCAATGTTAGTAGTTTGTAGGTGTATAAGAGAGGCTGCATAATGAACAAGACCATCACCAGGCACCTTTTTCATGATTTTTTTTCTCCAAGAAGTTTCAAAATATTCTTGATCCTGGTTGCAATAATTCTGCAAAGTAAGCAGTGTTAGCACTCGACCAGCCTATCACCCTTCCATAAATTTTACACATATATTTTAGCTGCGTTGTGAACGGTTTTCAATGCTCATTTTGTTTTCCTTACTCATTAGTTTAACGCTCTTACAAGAAAATTCAGGTGCCATATATCCTAATGCAATTTGTATTTTTATACTTAGAATCTATCTATCAAGCATGGGCAACAACTTTGCAAGGCATAATATGCAACTTTAGGGTTGCAATTCTCATCCAACAAAATATTGTTGGATTTTGTGTTATAGTGTATGACTAGCGGTTTGCAAGAATGGTGAAGATGTGCAAGCCCCATTGCATTCCCCAAAGCTATATTAAACCAAGATGACCAACTTAACGATGGATTTGTTTGGGATCTTTCATGAATTTGACTATACAAGCTTCCACTTTGAATGTAGTCATGTATGAGAAGATGTAATTGTGGCATTCACTAAATTCAGATGATTGGTTCTGCGTAAAAGTTGTATCTCCTTCTCAAAGTCTTCTTGTGATTTAAACAAACTGGAAAACATCAGTTTCTTTATAGCAAATATCCTCCCATCCCTTAGGACTGCTTTGTACATAGTCCCAAAACCTCCCCTACCAAGCTCACAATCTTTGTTAATCAATGCATGAGCACTAGTCATCCAATCCTCAAATGCATGATCCGAGTTGGGTGTAAACATAACCAGTTTTCCTAGACCCATATCAGTGGAAGAGACTGTGAAAAGATATCAAGCATAAGATTCATCAATCTTGAACTTGAATGTGCTCTTATATTCAGGATGGTCACTGCAACCACACCAAATGCAATTGCAGCTGCTATAGATATTGCAATTATTGCAGAAACACTAAGAACAATTGTGTTGCGTCTACATTTAATCACTTAAATCCCTTCTCCGGTTGGACTCCCACTTGAATTTGGATTTATAACTATTGGCTTAGACATAACCATGGGACAATAAACATTCACTCCTGATCCGCATAGGCCTGCATTTTCCTTCGAGTGAAGTCCTGTTCAATGTCTTGAATATACCACCTATTGGTATCCTCCCTTTAAGCTTGTTGTGGGAAATGTTTACTGATAATAGATGACCCAAGTTCCCTAATTGTTGGGGTAATTCTCCAGTAATAATGTTCATTGCTAAATTAAGAATTTTTCAGGCAACATAACTTGTCTAATTCCTTGGGTACATTTCTAGTCAAACTATTGTGTGCCAAACTCAACAAAGATGGAGATGAACACTCCCTAATCTCTGCAGGAATTCGTCCGTATAAGAAATTTCCATCCAGATGGTTCAGAAAATTGCCATCACTCCACAGTCTGAGATGAACACTCGCCAAGACAAAGGTGCTACAATTATTGTTCTTGATGAATGTAATTAAAAATTAGTTTTTTTTATGTCGGGACATCACCATGCTATTTATTCTATGAACTTTTTTTTCTCCAAAAAATTTCACTCTATATTAGAGATGTAATATAAACTGTTCATCAACCAGAAAGTCATTACAAAATAGAATTTTCAGGACCAATCAACGAGATCATTCAACTCCCATTATCGATGTTCCCATCTTCAGGAAGGAGTGGAGCCACAGAAAAATATGTAGCAAAAGATTCATCCAGGGGAAATGTTAATAGACGAGCTCACCCTCCTAAGATAAGAAAAACTGTTAGCCCAAAAACAAAACTCTCAACACGTCCTAGCTAAGAAAGATAGCTACGCACAACATTCGAACAACAGAAAAACTAGTAAAGGTCTAAGAAGAGGTGAGGCCCTTCATGCTTCTCATTGCATTGGTAGAATGTGAGCTTCCCTGGGGTTTTGTTGAGCACCAGCTTTGAAAGGTTGTCCGCTTCTCGATTTCCTTCTAAGTATACATGATCGAAGGTGATTTTTTGAAAGGAAGAGATTAATGCACTTACTCGCTCCTTCCAACAATCCAATGAGATAACCTGTAGTCGGCCTTTACCTTGCATCCAGTCTATAATAATATTAGAATCACCTAAGATATGTATCGACTATATGGACAACCTATTTTCCAAGGTAAGCGGTGCCCATGCTAATAGGAGTTCCGCTCTTGTATTAGAGCTTAGACTGCAATTTAAGAACCATTTTGTAGCTGATTCTCGCTGATTTTTATAACCCCACCTGCTCCACTATTTAATCCAGATGAAGCGGCCGCTCCATCGAACCATCCAGCTACATTGCCCAAATTTGTCTGGGTCGATCCATTTCTACGCACCGAGGCAATCTTCTCTTGAGTGTGTTCTTTTAAAGACAATAGCGATAAATGAACTACCTTCAGTGCCGAAGGGCTTTTGTCTTCAAATATGGTCTAATTATGTTCCCTCCACAGATACCAACAAGTCAAGGCTGGTAAAGACTGCAACTTTGGTTTTGTAACACTCCAACGCTTAAAACATTGATTAATATTGTTTCCTATCCAGCTGCCATCAAATTTTATGGCCGATTTGAGCTTCAGCCAAACATCCGTCGTGAAATCACAATCCAAAAATAAATGTTGAGTGGTTTCTTCGCTCCTTTTACATAAAAGACATATGCCCGGACCCCTATGATCTCTATGCTGTAGATTCCTCCAGGACAACAATTTGTTCTCTGCTAATAACCAAATAAAAAGTTTTACCTTCAGAGGCACAGTCCAACCCCAAGACGCCATCCACCAGCCACCACATTTGTATGTCCATTTCAATTTTTTTGTTGCCATATATATGTTCTTAACCGTTATCATACCTGATTTATTACCACCGGCCCATTTTAGGGAGTCTAATTTTGACTGTATGAGAACACCGTTATTGATGAGTTCACTTCTGTAGAGTTTCCATTCCGCCTGTAGATGCCCTGTCAAATCAATATCCTCACTTGTGTACCAATTAATATTGATCCTCCCCACTTGTGGAATTTTTTGAGCCTGAAAGAGATAATATATCCCTTTTTTGTTTAAAGTAGCAATCAATTCTTCCGACAGTAAGGCCGCATCCCCCATATCCAGGATGCGATCTTTACCTATGACAATGGCGGTTCCATCCCTGGGGCTCCACACGATCCAATGTAAAAGCAGATGAATAGATTTCAGAAGGTATAGCCATGTCTATGATCCTCTTACCTTGTGGATATCCACGGTGTGAAACCAATGATGGACAGATACATGCGGAAAATATTTTGCCTTGAGCACTCGCTGCCATAAACCATCTTTCAATACAACCCTCCAAACACTGTGAGCCGCCAACGCTCTGCTAAACCCTATCAGATTCCTCAATCCCCAACCCCCAAGTGACTTAGGCCTTGCTATCAATTGCCAGTTGTTGAGATGGTAGTTCTTCTTTATCCGACAACCCGACCACAGAAAATTAAAGATAATTTGGTGGATTTTGTTTTGGATCACAACAGGCAAGCTCGCCAAGGTCAGCCAATAGACATGTTGACATTCGAGAACCGCTTTGATCAAGACCAAGCGTCCCCCTAATGAAAACCACCTTGAGCACCAGTGCCTAATTCTCTTTTCATACTTTTCAACCAGCCAAAGCCAATCATTCAAACTATATCTATCAATCTTGAGATAAAAATCGAGGTAATGAAACCCCTCGGAGAGATCTCTGGTATTGTAAGTAAAAACCGAATTCAAAGATTCCAACATTGAAAGGTTAACACCATAGTAGTGAAAGGTAGTTTTTTGAGAGTTAATCCGGAGGCCAGAGGCATTGCAAAAAAGTTCAAGTATCCTACTGATCTCTTTCCATTCTTCTATAGTACCGGACATCATAAGAAGAATGTCATCTACAAACAATAGATGAATGATTTTTATAAAACGAGAAACTTTGATACCTGATAGAAGTCCCGCTGCTTGGCTGCGTTTTAACGCCAAGCTCAAACCCTCCATAATGAGAATAAAGAGAAGAGGCGACAACAAACATCCCTGTTTGAGCCCCCTACCACTGCTGAAGAAATCCGAGGGCTCTCCGTTGACGAGGATCACGAATGTAGCCGACGAAACACAACCCAAAATCCAGTTTGTCGTTGGCAGACCAAAGCCACATTGAAGTAAGACCAATCTGAGGAAATCCCAACTTATGCAGTCGTATGCTTTCCTTAGATCAATTTTGAGAATTAATGCCTGAAGTTTTTTTTCTTTGATGTTGTGAAGGCACTCCTGAGCAATCCCAATCGCGTCATTTATTTGCCTGCCTTTCAAAAACCCGAATTGTTCCTCAAATAACGACCGATAAAGGATCGGTCTCAATCTCTGAGCTATAATCTTAGAGATCACTTTATAACACAGGTTGCATAATGTTATCAGGCGGAAATCCCCAAAGTTTGTCGGGCCATTAACCTTAGGAATTAGAGCAATGAAGGTAGAATTCAGAGACTTGATTACCTCTCCTTTAATGCGCGATTCTTCGACAGCTTCCATCAGATCTTTGGCAACCAAGTCAAAGAAAAAAATGAAAAATTCCACACTCCATCCATCGAGCCCCGGGATTTTTCTTTGGGAAAACCTTTTAAAACCTCTAGAATTTGTTTCTCAGAAACAGGCTTCTCAAGGGCCACTAATTCTTCATCTGTGACCATCCTAGGAAACAATCTTACAGATTCCACTTGATCTACAATCATATTCTCAGCAGGGTCTTGATAGAAGGAACTAAAATACCTTTTAGCTTCTTTCTTTATGGCTTCCTGCCCTTGTTGAATGTGGCCCTGATCATCTTTTATCTCCCACATAAATTTTTTATTGCGCCTGTAGCTAGTGTAATGGTGAAAGTACTTTGTATTGCTATCACCGCAGTGGATCCAGACTGCTCTTCTCTTCAACCTCCAGCATGCCTCTTCCTCCAACAATAGTTTATTTCATTCCGCTTCCAAAGCTTTCAGCTGTGACCCCTCTTCAGAACTTAAAGCCGCTTCCCAACTAGTCTTTGTAAGAGTAGTGATCTGTTCCTCGAGAGAATTAAGGGCCCGATTTTCTGCTCTTTTTTTCTCTGCTAGCCATAACTTTAATGTTACCTTAATATTATGAAGTTTCTGGGCAAGCCTTCTTTGGGCCCCTATGACACCACTGCCCTGTACCGAACTCCATTCTGCCTTTACTAGTTCCCCAAAAGAAGCTTCACCCACAACTGCTGGATTGAATTTAAATAGAGAAGCAACTGTGAAATCACCTCTTTCAATTTGAAAAAAAACCGGGGAGTGGTCCGAAAAGTATGGATGAACAACACAGGATCAGAACCGAGTTGAATTGACCAAGAGCCCATCCGATGCATAAAACCTGTCGAGCCTCTTCTGAATACTATGACTCCCACTCCTGCCATTACACCAGGTAGGCACAAGGTCTGCTGGTTGAACATCCATCAGGTTATGTTTGTCAAAAAGATTTAAAAAAAAACTCTGCCAAGGGATCGGGTAGTGCGCTTACTCCCCAGATTTCTTCAATACTGGTTGTAAAGTTTAGATCTCCAGCGATAATGAGGTCGTCCCTATCCAAAAGACCCCTTGAGTCCACCAACTCCCAAAACTTTCTTCTCCCAGAACAGGTTTCCCTGAAAGTGCTCGGCATCACCTTCTGAGTCTCCGGCATTTATTTGTGTACATTTATGTACGTGATTATTTCTCCAATAATAAGCCTTGCTGCTGAAATTTTCTCCAGAACAATATTATTTGTAACCTTTCTATATTTATGTTATTTATTTTCAAAGTTGTTCTTTTAAATGTTCCAATTTGTCACGAGCAAGATAGATCAACTCGTAGATGAAAGAGCGAGGGTATTGTTGATTTGTCGAGGTAGTCGAAAAGCTTACGACGACCCCATCTCTTTGTTGAGAAATTACATCTTGTGAAATCTATCTCACCCAATCCTCAAACATAAAAATTGCAATAACTCTTTGAACAACTTGGATTTTGGTTGTCTCTGACTTAAATAAGGAAAATCCGCCACCCGGTTGAATATATTCACAATGTATGTTCTCGGATAGTAATTCAATTACTTTAAGGCTTCCTCATGGTCAAAATGCATGTGGGCACACCATAATTTGTAAATGTTCTTCAACAAATTGTGATAAGCAACACTTAGTGCTACTGCTTACTTTTGATACCACCTTTTGTTATGACTCTGGCTAATTTGGTATGCTATGGTTTTCACTAGCCATCAAATGCTCAATAAATGGCACGTTCTTCCTTTCCAATGGTGGAAAGCTCATCATTTTAAAGAATGTTGCACATGTCCCTTTTCCTTTAGCGTCTTCCTTTTAAAATTTTAGCCATGGACAATAATTCGAATCATCAATTAAAACTTATAGCCTTGCATACAAAACAAAGTTATAGTATCCGCTATTTATCCTTTGTAGCTTATTCATGGTATTTCATTTCCATAAGGACTCAAAAATGTCTTGGGCCATATCCATTTACGAATATATCATAAGATGGTAAGATGGGTTCTTTATGTTTGGAAAGTCATATGTATATCAGGTATGTACGTAATGGATCAAAACATAAGGTAAGTTAATCCCTCTTTTAAAGATAAAGTGGGGACCAAAATTCCTTTATTTAAAGGATGAAGGTGTACATGGCAAGGAGGATGGAGAAAGTGATATAGTGAGATATATTTGTTTCTGTCATAGAATAATGTTAGGGTAATAATCTAAAAGGCATGGCATATTAAATATGTAATAATGTCAAAGAGAGGTATAAAGTATATTTCATGAGTACAAAATATGAGAGCATTAAGAATGTAAAAATGGAAAAAGGGCTAACTTTAGAATTGGATTAAAAGGTGCGGCAATTCTATTAGATATTTTGTCAATTTTTTGCCAGGTTCATATCAGTATTGCCAAACTTGTATCGAACCTTTCATGATCTATAGTTTGTGCAACTTCAGAACTGACCAATGACCATCAATGTTTAGTCATTAGAAAATACTCATTATAATCAATAAAACATTCTTGAATGGCGAAAAACTTGACGATATAATCGAGCCATCTAGGGTTCAATTAGATTGGCGAACTTTTAAATAATTGGTAGCAGCTCGATGAGAGTGCGCAAGATTTTGCGCAATCAAATGTGAAATGAGAGGGAGCTTGGCAATGCTTTGTCGGCTAAGTACTGTTGACCAAAACTGTAGTCAACAGTGTGCACTTAGGACAACGCACAATTGTAGGAGAAGGGGAATGTAACATCTCTGGTATAATCCCCAATTTAAAATTGATTGATGTAGATATAGTGTGTGGCTACGACCAAATTGATGTACATGTGAATGTATTTCTAATTTTTAATAATAAAATGTGATGCCATATGATAAAGGGAGATGGACAAAGATGGGGGTTGAATTAATCCACAAGAGAAGGGAGGGTCTAGGAGAATGTCTAAGAGAGGGGTCCAAGGGGAATTACCCTTATGTATTAATTCCACCCATATTCTTGAATTTTATTATCATTATGTATTAAACTATATTTCTAATTGAATGTCTCCAAAGCCAATCATTGAATGCATGTAAGAGGGTGGGTGTGAGAAGTCACATCCCATATTTATTGGTAGCATGGGGGTTTAATACAATTAGCTTAGGGAAGTGTGTGAGTCAAGCAAGCAAACCAAAGGGAAAAATTCATATGAGTTGTTACAACAGTTTTACACAATCAGTGTTTGGGCATGAACAACAAGTAGAGAGCATGAAAGAGAGCTTGGAGCTGAAGCATCCATAGAGGGAGAATTCTAGAGCATGCTCGAGCGTTTTGGAGTTGAAGACTAAAGAGCCAGGTTTTCAGGCTTGAAGAGTGGAATCATGTGTGAGTTGCACTGTAACAACAAGTGTTTGTTGTTGATTTTGATGGTAGTTTTCCTAACAGTGAGTTCCCAACACAAAGATTGTTGGTTACCTGTGCCAGAGAGACCTTGATAAATGAGTGGGATGCTCGATGGATTGAGATCATTCAAGGGGTATATTCCTTGGGTTGGTCAGGTCGAGAGGAAGAGTGCTAGTGGAAAATCAGGATAGTTGTAGGAGAATACCAGTGGGTTGTGGGTTTTCTGAGTTGTGAGTGGACAATGAGAGACCACCACTTTTATGGATTGCTAGCCCTGTCTCGAGGGTGAATTGCTATTGATATTTGGAACAATGAGTCTATGGTTGGGTGGAACGTGCATCCCAGGCAGCTGGTTGCATAACTATTCTTAAAAGATAATTGTTTTATCTGTTTTTTGTCTTGCATTTATGAGTTAAATCGTTGTGCATGAACTCCGTGTTTAATAATAATTATATGTTGCTATGTTGAGTTTTTTGGTTGCATTCATGTTTTTTTTAAATGTTGTAGATGCATTTAATTAATCGTAACATACAATAGCTAAATATGGTTGTAATTTGTAGCTGGAAGCTACAAGAAATTAATTAGTTAGCATAAATTTTCATTTTTATGAGTATTGTGCATGTAATGGACCAATAAGTGTAACAATTACAAATTGATTGCAAATTTATTATTGTACTGGACATTTACATTGTCCCTTTTTGTATGACAATGGGTCTCTTATTCATATATAATAAAATGGGTTTCTTATTTCATTGCATTATCGAATGTTGTAAAATGTTGTGTTCGTGAATAATTAATATGTGAATTATTTAAATTGTTACAAATAACAGAGGTGTAATTGGTTGGATAATGCATTAATGCAATCATTGTATCAAAATACGATAGCAAAAATATAAAACAATATTATTATAAAAAAAATATTTGATTTTGAAATGATTAACTGAAAATTTGTAAAAAACAATGAATCAAGATATATACATATCAGTGTGTTGTATTCTTTTGAACTCACTAGACGATGCAAGCCATAATATAGAAATTGGTGCATTTTGAGGAGTCATATGCACCGGTGCGCATTAATTATAATAACGCACCGGTACGAACTATTGAGAAAACACACCATTCCCTAAATTATATAATGTACAATAATATTTATCCTTTCAAAATTGTATGGTGCTCATGTTTAAAATATACACCGGGGCACTAAAAACAATTTATGTACCGATGTGTTTCATTTATTATACGCTTCGAGGTTCTAAATATTATTTATGCATCGGTTCCTTTACTATAATATACACACCGATGCTTAGCAAAAATAATGACACCTACATCTCGCCTTGAATATTCGAAATTTCACTACCCTTCGGTGCACATGGTAAAACATACACTGATACATACTAATTACACAAGTATCGGGGTGCATGCTATATTAAACGCACCGGGTCTCAAGATAACTTGATCGCACTAGAGCTCACTATAAATTAAATTAACTGAGGTGTATAAATATTGTTATCCCCTAGCCTAGGGATAACTAAGGAGATTATGTCTCGAGGCCCACAAGTCCTAGACATGGAATACTGAGAGCCAGATCGACTTAAGCATGGCCCTGGAGGGCCCATCCTTTTCTTCTTCAGCGCCTCCACTTTGTCAACAACAACAACATCCATCACATCGGCCTGGTCTTGCAATAGAAATGGGTCTGTCTCCATGAGGTAATGAGTTTGGGTATCATGGTATGCGTCACTCTGATCCTCAAAACTTTTGAATATGTGCATTTGATTCTGTTTGCTTCTAACGTGTGCTTGGACCTTATTCCTTTCCACTTGACCACACCTGGGGGAAATGACAGGATGCCCTAGCAATTTGGTTCCCATAGGGTTTGAGTTTCCATTGGGTGGATTCATGAAAGGTCATCGTATGTTCCCACCATAATTACCACTTTTCATCTTTTTCTCGCTCATCTATCCCATTACATTGGTCTGGGCATTGGGTTGGCCAAATATCTAAGGGTTGTACCTTGCCTTGTGGGAAGAAGGGGATAAAGGCCCAAAGGGTAAAAGTAGCTAGAAAAAGACAAAATAAAAAATAATGAAACCTTGAGATGCTTTGCCCAGGGATCCCCGAGAAAGCAATAAAAAGCTTCTCAGAAAGAAATAGAGGGACCCATAAAAACAATAAATCAAGACCTAGTTGGAGGATAGGGGGTATCATCATGAGCCAGCCTATTAGGTCCATGGGCATGCAGTGGTATGACACTACCAGCAGCTAGTCACCACGCCAGGATAGTGGCTCTTGGTGGCATATCCAAGAGAAAGGGGGTCTCATCACGAGCCAACCTTCTCATTTCTGTGAAATGCTTGTGGGTAACATTGTCACCACTGGTCACCACGTGAGGGCAGTGTCTCCTAACTAGCCTCTTGAAAGAAAAATCAATAAGAATAAAAGATAAAAGACATGAATGGGCTTGGAAACATTTGCTCCCATGACAAGGTGCAACTCACCCTCTTCAGAGGCACCCACAGGTAAGCCATACATTTCCCTGCTAACACTGCACCCATTTCCTAGACATCCCTTACCACCTCATCCACTCACATGGACTAGATTTGTCTTCACCCGGGAACATCCCACATCCAATTAGCACTAGCCCAATATGACGTCTTAGCATCCCCTCCAAACTTGTCTTGTAGAATAGCATAACGTCCTTGAGCACTTGTCCAGGTAAAGGGGGTTTCATGCACATGTTTATATAAATTGATTATTATATGTGATTGACATTGCTATGATCCCTGTGACTTATGAGCCCATGGATGGCGTATTTGTTGATTTTGCAGGGCCACACCCGATGGACAGGTACATATGGGGAGATGATTAGTTCAGACCTCCATGGGGCTAAAAATCCCACCAGATGGATGTTGAGATCCCAGCCAGGGGTAGAGATAGATCAGGGGATTGCACCAGAGAGAGAGGAGGACATTACACTAGGGACAACCTGGTAGGCCTGTACCCAGGGGGGTTGTTCCCTTTCCACCATGATGTAGGCCTTGGAAGGCCCATGACGTCACCCATCATTTTGGATGTTTTGGAGGAAGTTGTGTGCCAAGTGGCACATGTGGCAGGTTCCTGAGGCCCAAGGAGGCATAACGTTCTGCTCCAGGAAGCCAACGTTGCCCAAAAAGGGCCTAACGTCACCCTAAAAGGGCATGATGTCACCTTTACAACTTGTTTTAGGGTTTAATTATGACATTTAATGTAAAAACTGGATATTATGTGTAAGAGGCCATGTCAGCCTTTTTGACCTAATTCTGGTCATTAGTACTGTATAAATAAGAGGAAAATCACTCTTATTACTCATCATCTTTCACTCACACTTGTGAGGACTGAAATTTGTGCCCTATCTAGGGTTTCTTGGGTGAAATTTTAGGCGCACTTGTTGAGAAAGGCTAAATTTGGAGTATTTTGGCAAGTTTCTTGGTGGATGTGTTCAACTAGGGTTTTTCTCGATGATTCTTGGTGTATGTAAGTGATATTTCTGCAATTATTCTTAATTGAATGGTTATAGTCTTATTTATCTTGCATTTACATTCAAGATTATGAAATTGCTTGAATAAACCTTAGGAAGACTAGCACATGTTATTGCCCTAGCTTTAAAAGCCTTCACCTACTAGATCTTGTCAAGAGGCCATTATTCTTGAAGCATTTGCTAAGGCCTTGCCATTGCAACACCTTAGTATCCATTGCTTCATCTTAGCCATTTTTTTACTTCATCATTGAGTTAGAGAGGGAGGAAATCTACTAAGGCCTAGGGTTACCTACACCTTAGTAGCTAGTTTCTCCTAGGGTTTGATAATTGGAGCCTTGGATTGCCAATACTCCAATCTATCAATCTCTCTTGTCTTTGACTATCCTACTATCATTATTTCTCTTCAACATTTGCTTCCACATCATTGACTCCATTTTCCCTAAAGCACTAGTCCAAGTCTTCTTGTTGAGTGATTGATCAAAACAACCATCAAAACCTATACCTTGAGCTTCCTACTAACCATTTCTAACACTAGAATAGCCTAACCTACTAACATTATTGTTGTTGTTACTAAAGTAAGTTACAACCATACATTGTAGCATTAAAATCTTCTAAAAGCAATTGAAAAGGCTGATTATTGCATTGTTTTGATTGCTTCTAATAAATGCTAGTATTATGATGTTAATTGTTGATTATTCTCAGTTATTTTCAAGTTGTTTCAAGGCACTTAATGTGAAGTATTGCCTTATGAATATTGTTGTTATAATTTTATGTTTACTTCATCATTATCAACCAATTGCTTTATTTGATAAAGTCTATGGTTTTATGAAGTGCTAACCAACAAGTTGTACTTGCAATATATATAGTTTCTTGTTTCTTTGTTCCGAGCAAGTACACCTTGATATATTCTCATTTATTTGGTTATAAAACCGTACTTTCTGATCGGTGGTGAATTGTGAGAGGGGATCTTTTATTAGCCATTTTGACCTTGCCTTCTCAAACCCCCAGGTCACCGAGGATGTATCCCCTGGGCCTACCACCCTAAATAGAAAGAGGAATCCTATTGAGGTGACACTGATAGGATAACCTCAAGTTATGCCAATTTGTTTTCCTTTTACCTTTCCTTCTATCAAAGTACAAATTGTGTGACAACAAATACTTAAATGCATTGATGCTTCATATGCAAACAAGGCGGAACTAGTGCGTAGAAATTATAAGAGCACCAATGTTCTGCATACGATGAAAAAGAAAAAAACCTATGTGCAATAGTAATAAGCGCACTGGGGCATTTTTTTATTATAATAAGCTCTAGTGCATTTTTATTATATTAATGCACCATGGCATTTTTATTATAATAACGCACCAGTGTGTGTTTGACAATACTACACCGGTGTGTTTTGACAAGAACAACACTGAAAAAAAAAAAAAACCTTTGCTAAAACCTCTGCTTGCCCACTTTTTTTTAATTATATGGAATATCCACTAAAACCTCCACAATCAATAGAGGAGTTTTTTTTGAAAATTTTGCCAAATTTTTGTAGCACTAAAAACCTCTACAAAAACCTTTGCAAGAAGGTGTTCTCCTTATAGTGTCTTGATTATTCAGTTTGATATGATCCGTAGAAAACTCGTGAAGGAAATCATTCCAGTTATCAATCCACTGTGCTTCCAAGTTTAAGGCATAAGCCGATCAACGATTTGATTGAGTGTACACAAATTATGTTCTTGGAGGAATAAAATGATATCTACTCGAAATATAATATTGAGGTTACACTCCACAATTGCATCCTATCCTATTTGTACTAATCATCCTGTCCCAACTCTTCAGGCCAGATAGTTTCCAATGATAGGAAAAGAAAGAGTTAAACTTTTCCATTGGGGTGATGTCGAAGGTATGTCATTCATGGGATTACAAATATAGTCTACAATTGAACTGTGATGAACATGTTTTGCACATAATATGCATTTCCAAATATTGTCTTGAGTTATAAAAACCTAGAGGGATTTTGATGTTAATGCTTTTCCAAAAAAGACCAAGTCTATTAGGCCCCACCACCCCAAATATTTAGGGCGACAAAGTGTCTGCCACTTCACTAAGTGGGACCCTAAGTAGTGAGAATACCCTTCCACAAATGATTACAACAACATTTCTTTATGTGGTGTAGAATACCCTTCAGAATGTTTTTCAAGAAATGCCAGTAAACCGGTATATCCTCAATAACTGATTATATGAGAGTGAGACGACCCCCGCTCGATATCTAATGATTGCACCATAAAGAGATCCTTTGCTCCACTCTTGTGACAAGCCATCCCCAATCCCTAATCCCATAGTTGTTTGGCTTGAGTCTATATCCTAAGTAAGTTAAATCATCATTTAGATCATGAGTAGGAAAGGGAAAAATCTTGACTAGAGCTTGTCTAGTGGCCTCATCACTAGCTGGAAGATACATAGTATATTTAACCAAGTGTATGATCATACTAGTGGCATCAAAATATAAATTCAGTTTCTTCTATAGTTTTCATCCCTTTGCTTCAATAGAAGGACATACAAGTAATATGTCATCCATAAATAGAATATGTGTGAGCCGGACTGATCTACCCAACAGAACTCCATAAGTGTGATGAAGTCTGGAATATTTTGATAATAATCTACTAATCCCATCTGCAATTAAACATAACAAATATGGAGAGTGGGGACACCCCTATCAAAGTTCGCACCCCATTTTGAAGAAGGAGGAACATGCACCATTTTCTAGAACATCAAATTGAACTGAAGAGACACATGACATAATCCATTTTACAAAATTTAAATCAAATCCAATATGTAGTAGGAGCCTAAGATTCAACCATGATACACAGTCATATTCCTTAGAGAGATAAAGTTTGATCACATAAAATAGCATGCGAGAAGTCTTGATCGATGGAATTCCTTCCTATAGAATCCCCAACCTTAGACTACTAGGTTATGCCACATATCGTTTTTTTTTTTTTTTTGCTGTATATATATTTATACAAATTTAAACAGACAATTATAATATGAAACTACACAGAATCATGCAGAAACAACAGTAAAAGTATACATGAAACATACACAGGAAAAACCCATAAACACGAAAGCATGTATAAATACAAAGCATGGAATTCACACACAATTGATACTTATATTTTAATAGATGGCCACCAACTGCGTGCATACCTTCCATGATCCTCCTAGACTTATACCACACTGCCCAGAACTCTTAGCAGTGGGTCACCCCCGAGCTGGGACTAAACTCCACTCGAGTAAAGGGGTTTCTAACCAGGCTGAAGCTACATAGACGATAGGAATGATTTTGTCCCATATTCCTACTCAAACTATCAACCTACATTCTCTCATTCCCCACATGATTGTCTGATGCAGCCCCCCTACCTCAGCAGGGTCTGTCGACCTCCCGGTCACTAGATCATTCTCCTTCCTTGAACTGGAACAACTCTTTGTTTCCTGCTAGAACCTCTATTAAACAAATCCACAGGTCCTGTTATTGAAACCCGCTTGTGTGTCTGAGCACCAAGTGTGAGCTTCACCCCCACGTGATCACCGGATATGACCACAGGCCTTATCCAATAAGCACTCATCGTAGTTCGTGACTTCAGAACTCCAACGTTCGAGCCACTTGGAGTCTCCAACTCTAGAATCCCGAAAGGGATTAACAAGCCTTGGCTCCCTCCTTATCTCTAGCGTGTGACCCTTCTTGCATACAACCAAGGTGCTATGACCCAATCCACAACCATAGGTTGTTTCACATTTCACGATTTCAGGATTAGTGGTATAATGCAAACCCAACACCCCAACCTCTAAAACCCCGAATCTCAATTCCTCTCTAGGCCAGATCCGACGGATCTTGCATACTCCTCGATTAATGGTGTCAATCATTTCACAATTTCGTGAGTTGGGACTTCACATCTCATGATTCCTCCTTCCTTCGAACTCCTAGATGCTGAAATGTCGATCCCTGAAATCTCAAAACTCCTCCTAGACGATCAATGGTCCAGATCTCTCCTGGATCAACAACCACGATTACGTCGCGATTTTGTGAATCGTGAATTTGTACAATCCTACCCCTTGACTACTCTAAGTTGTGAGTCAACGAAATGTTGCATGGTTGACACGTGTCCCTCCTTTGATTTCTTCACCAGCTGACACATGTCCTCCTTGATATCTGACGGTCTGAGTTCCCATCGAGATTTCGTGCATCGTGAGTTCGAAGGAGTTTCCACCTCTGTTCCTCCGAACGTCAAAATGCCGAAATCCTCCTTTGGGCACGAAACGTTAAGGTTCGTGCTACTTCTGTAGATTTGATGGCTATCGATCCTCTACAATAGATTTGATGGCTGTGATGCTTCTCCTCTTGAGCTTTCTGTCTCTTAGACTTAGAAGATTTTCTAAGTGTCGAAGATCTCAGCCTTCAGCTCTTCTCTGCTGAAGATATATGCACAAACACATTGCCCTTCCTGAGCTTCATCCTTTTGAATATTTGACCCTCTATGCACACCTTGCGTTCGAGGATTTTGAATAACTCAGATTCGAAGAATTTTCTTGAAAAGAAAATACCTTCCGCCCACTGGCATCCTTCTATGAGAATTTTCTTGAAAAGAAAATACATTCCGCCCACCTGGCGTCCTTCTATGTTGTTCCTTTGAAATTTGGCCACTTCTAGCCTCTGTGCACTCCTTGCACCTGGATTCTCAAGTTTCCTCTATTTTTTTTGAACCCCTCTTTGAGTCGTTCCAAGACTCAGTCAATGCACACCTTACGTTTTGGGATGCACACCTTGCATACAAGGTTCAAAAGAAAAACAATTGAAACTTATCCAGTTTCGTTACGAATTCATACAACAAACCTCTCGATCACTCATACATGAAAATAAACTGATGACAATCATGCATACATAATAACATTCATTCAACCATATTTCAAATGAACATAGTCCAAACTCGGGACAATTATGTCTGTTCTATTACTCATAAAAACAAGAATTACATAGTGTTTCTTCTCTACTCTGCTGTATTCTCCTAATGTTACTCATCCATATTGATCTTATAAATTTCTCTACTCCCCTTCTCCATTACAATGCAATTTCAAAATCTATCTAAGGACCAGCTCTCTGAGCTCTCTCGTCCTATTATGAAACCTATCATCTCAGAATTCAAGACTAACACCTACCCAGTTCTATTACAATAAATGCTAATTACTATCAGACAGAGTCAACACTCCATGTCTGCGTTTTCTTACAGTCCTTAGAGACTTTTCAAACAAGTTACAATATTCAAATTGCTCAACAAAATATCTCAACAACCCAATTAAATTCTAAGTTAATGCCCGATTTGAAATTCTAGCATTGCTGAAATGTCTTTAGTTTGCCTTCACTTGTGTGCTGTCGATTTTGAAGGCAATGCTCCTGCATCATACTCCCCTAGTTAAAAAAATTCATGGACTCTTGTCCATGAGCTCCTATACTATCTTTCCATGCTTCAAAATATCAGGTTCTTTGACCCAAATTTGATCTTCTATCGGGTGATCTTTCCATTTCACCAAATACTCAGGATATGTCTTTCTCCTGGTTTTCTTTCCATCCCTCTGCTCGATAATTTTCTCCATCTAAGGTTTTTTTTCTGCTGTGGGCAATTGTTCTTCCCACTGAATTTCTTTATGATCATATGATTCTCCTGCTTCATCTTTCCTGTAAGGATATAGGTCTGCAACATTGAATATCGGCGATATCCCAACGTTTTCTGGCAACTCAATCTCATAAGCATTAGCTGCGAATTTTCTGAGAATCCTACATGGTCCAATCTTTTTCATATTTAACTTGTTGTATGTTCCCCTTAGGAATCTCTCTTTTCTAAAAT
Source organism: Picea sitchensis (assembly GCA_010110895.2). Classification (NCBI taxonomy): domain Eukaryota; kingdom Viridiplantae; phylum Streptophyta; class Pinopsida; order Pinales; family Pinaceae; genus Picea; species Picea sitchensis. The sequence goes on along the minus strand of SNQJ01S0069625.1, from coordinate 176,764 downwards.
AAGCTAAAACTTCATCTCCAACTTCGAATTGAACTTCTCTTCTCTTTTGAGCAACTCTGCTCTTATATTTCTGATTGTTGTCCTCTAGCTGCTCTCTGACTCTGTCATGGAGTTTATGCATTTCTGTTGCAAAATCCTCTGCCCCAGCACTTCTGAACTCATCTTGACTCAAATCTCTCAACTCTTTAATGCCTCTTGGCTGTATACCATACATAATTTCAAATGGACTTTTTCCTGTGCTCTTGTTCATTGAATTGTTGAATGCAAATTCCGCCTGTGCCAGAATCTGATCCCATTGTCTACCTTGCTTAGTGACTAAACTTCTTAGTAAGTTTCTGAGACTTCTATTTACTACTTCAGTTTGTCCATCTGTCTGAGGATGATATGATAAACTAAAGGATAAGTTAGTTCCCAGCCTCTTCCATAGAGTTCTCCAAAAGTGTTCTACAAATTTGGTGTCTTTGTCTGAAACTATGCTCCTCAACAATCCATGTAGTCTTACTACTTCTCTGAAAAACAAATTGGTGATGTGTGTGGTGTCGCTTGTCTTCTGGCATGGTATGAAATGTGTTATTTTCGAGAAGCTCTCCACTACAAAAAATATGGAATCACTCCCTTTTTGAGTTTTAGGCAATCCCAAAACAAAATCCATATTGATTGCATCCCATGGCCTTTCTAGAATTGGTAATGGCTGATACAAACCAGTGTTCTGTTGTCTTCCTTTTTCATATTGACAAATTCTGCATTTGTTCATGAACTTCTTCACCTCTGCTCTCATGCTCGGCCAATAATATGAATTTCTCAACTGTGCAAACGTCTTGTCATGACCAAAGTGTCCAGCTAAACCTCCACTGTGTTTCTCTTTCAGTAGGTTGTCTCTCATTGAGCACTTTGGAATGCATAATTGGCTTCCCTTGAACAATAATCCATCGTTAATCAAATATTCATTCCATGGGCTTCTATCTCCTAACAAAGGATTCTTGCATGCCTCATAAGCTTCTTTGAAATCTGCATCTTCTTTATACATCTCCTTGAGGTGTTCGAACCCCAATGTCTCCACCTAGAATTCATGTACAATCAAACTCCTTCTGCTCAAAGCATCCACAACTTTGTTAGCAGTTCTTGCAATGTGTTTAATAACAAAAGTAAAATTCTACATAAATTCTACCCATTTTGCATGTTTCTGATTCAACTTTTCTTGCCTAGTAATAAATTTCAAAGCATGATTATCACTGTACAATACAAACTCTTTAGGAATTAGATAATGCCTCCATTTTTTCAAATCTTGAATCACTGCATAAAATTCCTTGTCATACGTGGAATACTTTTGTTCGACATCATTCAGTTTCTCACTGAAATAAGCAACTGGCTTATTGTCCTGACTCAAGACTGCTCTAATAGCTAATCCACTTGCATCACATCTCACCTGAAATGTTTTTCCAAAATCTGGTAAGACCAGAATTGGGTGCTCTGTGATATTTTCCTTCAACACTTTGAAACTTCTTTCAACTTCCTATGTCCAATTGAAGGACTTGTGTTTTTTCTTCACAGTGTCCAACATGGGTGCAAATATGCGACTGGAATTTCTGATAAACTTCCTATAAAAACTTGCTAACCCATGAAAACTTCTTACCTCGAATATGTTGCTCGGCGATGTCCATTCTCTGATCACTCTCACTTTTTTTGCGTCCATCTTCAATTCATTTGAAGAGATTACGAAACCCAAATATATGAGCTCCTTCTTCATAAAAGAAATCTTCTTCAGATTTATCAGCAATTTCTCTTGCTGCAACCTTTCCATCACTGATGTCAAATGTCTTGAGTGTTCTTCCTTTGTCTTACTGAAGATAAGTATGTCATTCATATATACTATGACAAATTTGCCTATGAAGTCTTTCAACACTTCATTCATCAATCTCATAAATGTACTTGGTGCATTTGTCAACCAAAACGACATGACCAACCATTCAAACAATCCTTCATTCGTCTTGAATGTTGTTTTCCATTCATCTCCCTCTCTCATTCTTATTTGATGATATCCGCTCTTCAAGTCTATCTTGGAAAAATAGCTTGCTCCACTCAAACAGTCCATCAAATTGTCCATCCTCGGTAAAGGAAATATGTACCTAATGGTAATCTTGTTGATGGCTCGAGAATCTGTACACATTCTCCATCCTCCGTCCTTCTTTGGACTTAATAGAGTCGGTACTGCACATGGGCTTAGGATTTCCCTAACTAACCCTTTATCCAACAACTCTTGGACTTGATTTTTGACCTCCTCATTCTCTCTAGGTGTCAACCTATAAGCTACTTTGTTTGGTAAACTAGCTCCTGGAATAAGGTCAATGTGATGGCTTATTCTCATGATAGGTGGCAATGAGTGTGGTAACTCATCCATGACTATATCAACAAAATTCTCTAACAGTTCCTGGATTTCTATAGGAAAATCTTCTACAGAAGTATTTGTAAGGATAAATCTAGGCTTCCTTACTACAACATACTACATTTCTTTCTCCTTCTTGACTTCATTCAAGAGTTCCTTCCCACTCATGAGAAGTATGCTTGAAATAGCTTTTGTCTTTTTCTCTTTGTCTTCTATGGGTAACAACATATGTGTCCTATCATTCTTCTCTAGGGTATAGGTATTCTTCCTTCCATCATGAATAACCTTTCAATCATATTGCCATGGTCTCCCCAATAAAATATGACAGAAATCTATAGGAATTACATCACATAATATTTCATCTTTGTAACCTCCTATTTTAAATTCAACTTGGCATTGTTGACTTACCATGACTTGATGTCCTTTCTGCAACCACGATACTTTATATGGCTTTGGATCTATAGTTTTCTTCAATTCCAGCTTCTCGACCATCTTTGTGGATACTAGATTGTTAGTGCTCTCACTGTCTATGATCACCTTGCAAACTCGGTCTTTCATCTTGCAAGCAGTTCTGAACAGGCTTGTTCGCTGAACTGGTTCCTCTGGTTCCTTCTCTGGTTTAAGAAGAACTTTCCTCATCATGAGGTTTCTTCCTCCGTCTGGTGCCTCTGCTTCCACATGCTTCTGTTCTTCGAAAATGTGTGCTTCTCCACCTTCTCTTTTTCTGTCGGGACATTCCCAATATTTGTGCCCCTCTTTTCCACAGGTATAGCACTTGACTACGCCTCCTCTGGCTCTTCCTTTTCCTCTACCTCTGGGAAAAGAACTTCTTCTACAATGATTTCCTTCTTTGCAGCTTCCACCCTTCTCATGGTGACTATGATGTTTGTTAGCTTCAGGCTTCAATTTATGGAAGTTCTCTCCGCTGGTTCCTTTGCCTCTTCTTGAGCTTCCGCCTCTGCTTCGTTGGCTTTGACTCCTGGCCATTTTTTCCTCAGCTTTCAAGGCTGCTTGATAGGCATCCTCGAATTTACTGACAAACATCATGCTGATATCCTCTTGAAATTCATATCTCAACCCATTGATATATATGGCTGTCTTCTCATCTTCAGTCTCCTTCTGTCCAGCCCTGATGTTCAGTCGGTCAAATTCTTCAATGTTCTCCTTCACTGATAAACCTCTCTGTAAATATTGATCTGGTAATCCTTTGGGATAAAATTGGCTTTCAGCTTAACTACCATCCTATCCCATCTTTTAATTTTCTGTTTACCATTTCTCCTGCATTCGGCTTGTAATTCATCCCACCATAATGCTACATGGCCTTTCAGTCTGGTCACTGCATGCTTCACCATCTTTTCCTCTTCGATGTCTTCGTAATCGAAGTATTTTTCCATAGTGCGTACCCAATATAACAATTCTTCAACTTCCAGATTGCCTTCATACATAGGTACCTCTATCCTTGCTCTAGCTCCTATTCTTGAAACAACTTGTATCAAGTGAGCTTGTGCAGTGTCCTCAACTACATTTTCCTCAACCTCTACTTCTTTACTTTCATCTTCACTGACATCACCAGCATTTGGTGCTCTTCTCTATGATATCTCCATGGCGTCTAATCTCATTCTGAGTCACCTCATTGTTACACATTATTTTCGTCATCCCTATGATCGTTAATGATGTAAACCTATATGTTGCCTTCAGAGGGGTCACAGTGGCCTGAGTTCTTAAAGAGAGAAGGGAGAAGAACTTTTCCTGAGAAAAGAAGTTGCATTTTCCTATGTAAAAACCTTATAAAAAAGGATGTTCGCAGGTTGCTATATAGGCAGGGTGCGAGAATGACCAATTCTCGCAGGTTGCACTATAGACAGGGTGCGAACAGTTCGCAGGTTGCTATATAGCTAGGGTGCGAACATTCCAGCACGTGGGAAAAATGAACGTTTTCGCGAATCTTCTAGAAGGATAAGTTTCTATGGTGAGGTGGCATCCGAATGGTTTGGATCTTACTCGCTTTCATGATTTAGTGGGATCATCCTAACCTCCTCACCTTATCTTCTTCATCTTATAAAAGGAGAGGAGTTCTCATGGAGAAAGTTAGCTTTTGGTTAGCTTGAGCTTGAGTGAGCTTTTGTTGGTTATTGAGCTTGTTAGCTTTGGCTTGATTAGAGTGGCTTTGAGATTTGCTTTGTCAAGATAGATTGTGAGTAGCTATCGGATC
>SNQJ01S0069625.1:134539-169171 GCA_010110895.2 Picea sitchensis | reverse complement strand
CTCTTCTTACCGGAGTTTAGTCCCCCATACTCTTTTATTGTGGTCAGTCTACACACAATGATGTATTTTATTAGTGATATGAGTGATTACATATACAAAAATATGCTCACTATCCTTTAGCATCTAGGCTCTCCAACCTAATAAACATATAAGCCTTCTAGCTTATAATAACCTAACTCATTATTGAGGAAAAGGTATGGAACACCTTACTCAATCATTTTCAGATCTTTCCTGGCTAGGACAAGATAGTTGGGAATGTCACCTGGGGTTTATAGCCTCAAAACTTTCACTCAATCCACACGTATCAATTACAAAGGATCAAGGAGGATTTTATAGATTTATATTTGTAACAATGTAAAAATAAAAACTAAACAAAGCTAGGTGAATGTATACAAATTTTACATTAAAATAAACATGGAGACAAAAGCAAAAGGAAGAACCAAGTCATGAAAAAACATGTATGAGACAAAATAATAATCTGATTTTATTTCATTCCGAGATACAAAACTGTATTTCTCTTTTACAAACCCATGCGAGGGTGTGGACCAAGGTCAGATTTAGAAGTCTCCGATGGGCACATTACAAAAAGACCTTGACAGTGAAATAAAAATGAAACTAATGATCTGGATCAACTTGCCACAAAATGCTGCCACTTGAATATGATATTCTTTATCAACCATGAAAATTAATTCATAAACCAACAAGGATAAACAAACTATCAAAGATAAATCAAACACCTTTAAAACAAGTTGTTGAAGGGTATGATTTAGTTTTGAATACTACTACCTTCAATAAGACCCTGCTATCAACAAGAGGAATAGGCTTTCAAGTAAACTCATAAATAAATGAAAACTGAAGCTATCTCACTAACTAGGGAGAAAACCTTAGTGTTGTAGTTCTCCTTCTATTCTCTTCCTCTTATTGAACCTTTATTCTTTCTCAATGAGTTGAGGTATTTCAACTACTTTCTTTAGTTAAGTCAAATTAACTTAACTAATTAGTTTGGGAAGAAATAATTAATAATAATATATAAATAAGGGTCTTATTAACAATAACTAAATAGGTGAGACCCCTTGTGACTCCCATCATTCTCTTTTCCAATCATCAAATATAAAATATAAAATACAAAATTAATCATTTGGATCATATAACACCCTTGTAGCTCCCATGGATATCATTTAAGTCAAATATTTAAATATCAACAAAAGTTAAGACCATATCCCCCAAAAATAATATATCCATCTTATCCACAAAAATATCCAAAATAAAGCTTGTTGTCCAAAATATGTTGAAAATCATTGAAGGTTGTCTTCATCACTGAATATCATAAAAAAACATTTAAAATCCATATTTGTTGTTGTGAGGCATATTTCCTCTTTTCACTGTTGTCTCCTCTTTACTTTTCTGGGGTAGCCCTTGGTTGGTGATGCAAGAGCACCGCTCCACCTCAAAAAATGCGCTAGCACGCTAACACGCAGAAGCGCAATGGAGAAAGGGAGAGGCACCGACCCTCCCATTTTTAAATTTTGAAATATGATCCAATACGAATTTTTTTGTTGTAAGGCTGATAAATGTCAGGCCATGCCTTTGTATAGGTAGTGGATAGGGTTGCCTTAAATGGTTGCCTGTAGCAAGTCCAGATCGTAGTCAAGTCTGGATAAACATTTATGGAATGTAGTCGTAGGAGTATGGTGTCGTAACTGAGACAGTGATGGCACTAAGGTGGTGAAGGGGATAAGCTCGTAGAGACCTCTTTTGTAATTAGGAGACTTGAGAGAGAGAGAGAGAGATCTCGGGTAAAGAGGTCCCAAAGAAAAACTAATGATAGAGTTGGAATAGGAGAAAGAAATGAGACTTTGTCGTAGTCCAGTCTATGTACACATTTGTAAACAGACGTTCATCTTAATACAAAGAAAACAAATTTTTCCTGTACACGATGTATTTATGAATTATCTGTATTCTATGAATTTTATATGTGTGTTAATGTGTTGTAGATGTATGATAGGTTTCATCTGCAGTAGGAAGATAAATTTATTTATCTTTGTTTAAGTTTGAAGTATCATTCTGGGTCCTTTAGGCTGTGAAAGGAGTGCACAACAGAACATTGTAAGTTATGTAGCCAGGGAAAGGAATGCGCATTTGAACTTTGCGGAGTCAGAAAAGAACGTGGCTGGAGGGCGCACCATAATGATAAGAACTCAAGGAGGAACCTCAAGGTTACTGAATACCTTAGAGGAGGAATCTATGCAGGGAAGGCACATAGAGACAGAGTTACTAAACATTATGTAAGGAGAAGATCTACAAGGTGTGCATCGAGCAAGGAGAATGCCAAGAGGGAGAGAAGAATTTCCTTTCAAGAAATCCTTTGGATCTGAGTTTGACGAAATCCCAAAACCACAAGGAGTGCGTGGGAGATCGAAATCTTTGAGGAGATCAACCTCAGAAGGAATAACGGAAGGAGTGCGTGGGAAGAAAACTTATTCTAATTCTTGAAGCTCAAAAGAGGCAACGCGTTCAAGAGCGTAAGAGAGACCCTAGATAGTCAGGTTCACAGGAGAAAGTTCAAAGGCTGAGAACTTTGAACACTTTCAAAATATTCCAAGTCGGGAGAAGGTGGAAGCTCAGAAGGAGGAGCGACAACAACCATTAGATTGGTTGTGGGAAAGGAGCTTGGACCGTTAGATCAATTCCCAATGACATAAGGAAGCGTAGAGGAGGAAACAAATCTCAAGCGTTGGATCTAAGCACATAGGATCAATCGTCATCTGATCACGAGAAGGTGCACAAGCTTTAGCATTGTGTATACACAGGAGAGAGGACTCGCAAAAGTCTCGAAGTCCCGAACACCATTTGGGACCGTCCATCAACTATGACACGTGGAAAAAATCTATTGATTTTGGGTGGAATCGCTCTGGGAGGAATGAGCGCACAGAGAAGTTGAAACTTTCGAAGCCCGAAGTGAATCTGGATCGTTAGATTTAGATGGAATACGTGTCAACGGGTCATGAGATATAGAAGGAGGCAGAGGTGTAATGCTAAAACACCCAAAGGTCGAAGAGTTGAAGAGTCGAGAGTCGTCGATATGTAGAGGGGACACGTGTCACTAGATCGAGAGCTCTGGGGAAATTTACATTGGAGTTTTAGTTTGAGAATTGAAACTGTCGAATCGCGAATGCTCGAAGAGAATTTGAGCCATCAAATATAGAAAGGGGACGCATGGCGAAATATCATGAATTTCGAGTAAAGTCACTCCAAGAGAATGCAAAGGAGAAAGGTTTGACATCGTCGAAGCCCAAACAGCCAAAGTGAACGATAGTCATCGATCTGGAAGAGGACATGTGTCACCAGATCATGGACTTCAGAGGTTTTCACTCCAGGTTTTTTATGGAAAGAAGTTTNTTAAGGGTCGTTGATCCGAAAGGTAGAACGCGGGTCGTTGATATGCCTAGGGACATGTGGAGGACAAAGATTCACTATGTTAGACAACCATTGGATAACCATTGGATCAGGGAGGACAGGTGTCAAGATATCTGACACTCCAAAAGGATTTGCTCCAGAGGTTTGCGTTTGTTGAAATTTGAGAATGCCAAAGGTCGAAGTCCTGAAAACAACAAGAGTCGTCAATGTGAAGGAGGACACACGACGCTAGATCTAGGACTCCGGAGGAAAGCGAAGGAAAGACATGTCCGAAGACCAGGAGAAGATCTCGGTCGTTGATTGAGGAAGGAGTAGTAGGACCGTTGAACTAGTTGAGGAGCCCAAAGTCCCGAAGCAGGAGCAGATCCATCGATTAGAAGGACGCGTGGTGAGAGATCGAGCCATTTTGTAGAAATCTCTCCAGAAGAAAGGAAGAGTTGAGAATTGAAAGTCCCGAAGGTCGGGTTCGAGGAGATCGTGGTCATAGAGTCAGGGAGACAGGTGGTCGCAGATCATTAACTCTAGAATATTGGAGTACGAAGGTAGCAAGGGTTTGAGATTTCAAATCCCCGAAGTCCAGAATCACAAATAGATCTTGTCCATTGATGCCGAGGGAATATATCTGAACCGTCAATCTAGAGGTACTATCAAGATTGGGAGATTGAAGGTCCTGAAACATTTCAGGGGATTGAAGGTGTGTGAGTTATTACAGGGAATCGTGTGGTCATGTGAGAGCATAGCTCGAGGACCCATGCAAGGAAGGGGCTAGTGGAAAGGGGATAGCGCCCGCGAAATGAAGAGCGCCTAGAGCGAGTAGACAAAGGGTGCGGGGATCACAAGACCTGTGCCTAAAGAGGAAAAAGGGACATGTGTATAGCTAAATTGGGTTCAAAGAGGAACCCAAAGTGTCAATTTGACTCAGGACAAGGAAAGATCCAGAGACCGGGAGGTTGTAGAACCCCAAGGAGTAGGTAGGGGGGTTGCATCAGGTGCTATCAGAGCTGATTTTCATATGTGGATTTCAGGCGAAAGCGAAAGAAGAGAGAGGTCAAAATTTGTTTGCAGAAAATAGACAAAGGAGAGATGGTGAAAGGAGATGACCTGATAACATTAGATGGTATCATAAGTTAAAGTTTTTCTATAGATGACAGGTGAAAAGGAAGCAGGGTATTGATGCTCTGTGGGAAGGATTGTTGCATGTGTGCAGCAGCAAAAAAATTTAAACAGTTAGGTGAGCTGTGAGAGAAGATGGAGATGCTCTCGGATGTAGAGTGATCCATAGGCTTTCCAAGAGGGCAGGTAGAAGGTGAAAATGGCTACTGAAGGCCATGAGTGTGGTCGAAGAGAAGGCCGCAAGAAGAAATGAAATCCAGAGATGGATCTGGAGCTCAATGAGATAAGAGCAAGGATGGAGCAGCTGACATTAAAAATGTAACAAAATGCTAAAGCACATTGGGTGTATGAGTGGCCCATGAAGAAGAAGGTGAAGTTGTCACTCAAGAGATTGTTGGCCAGAGGACAACAACAATTGTTAAAGAGGTGGTTGAGGCATGCTGAAAACCTCAGTGACACAGAAGAGGAGATGATTCACATCTATGAACCAAAAATTGGGAGACACCTCAGTGATGAGGAGGAGATGAGATCATATAAAGATTTCATAAATTGCCAGGTGGGAAGAAGTGGACTTTCAAGTTTCCAGGTGGGCAATGGAAAGAGATCAGTGGAAGATCTCGCATACTGCTAGAGGAGCAGTGCTAAAAGTTCAAATTGCTAGGTGGGAAATGAGATGGGATCGCTTGATCTCATAGACTGTCAGGTGGGCATAAAATAAATCTTGAATTTCCAGGTGGGCAAGGGAAGGAAGGTGAGACTGTCAGAAAGTCTCAGGAGCTCGAGAGTGGGTTCAGGTCAGTAAGGAGTGTTGATAGGTGAAGATTCATGTGGATTTTCAAACCATGTGAATGAAGATGATGAGAAGTTAAAAACTCTCACCATCCAGGAGGAGGATTAGAAGAGTATTTTGATCATTGGAGGGATCAAAGAATTCCAACCAAACAACCGAGTGGAGACCAGTGCACACGATGAAAGTGTAGCAACAGAGGAAGGACATCCAATAGTGACTATCATGATGAAGGAGAAGATATTAGAAGTTTCCCAAGGAGAAGAAGAAGAGGAGCACACAGTTGATATGCTCACTCAATGGGAGATAGAATTGAGGATGTTGGAGGATTGGGTGGATAATTCAGAACCAGCAGATGGATGCCATAAGACAGTCATGGAAATTTCAGGAGAAGAGCATTCGATATAATTGCTCAAAATTTTCAGCCAGGAAGATGAACAAGATATGGCTGCAGCACTGAAGCCTGCAGCAGAAGAGGAAGCAGACAACATCAACTTCATTGAGCTGCATGAGGAACTAGAAACACTGGAGAGAAGTAAGCATATCCAACAGGCTAAGTTTGAGATAGATGGAGGAGCATACCAGCCAAGAAAGCAATTAAAGGAAGTTGGAGATATGCTAGTAGGAGAACTGGCAGAAGCAAAGCTGTCAGAAGGAGAAACTGAGCAGCAACTCAGCGATGGGACGACAGAACTGAAGTTTTAAGTAGGGTGGAAAGCTAAGGCCACAATATATGGGGAAAGTAGCAAGGGGGATCAAGTCGATACACTCATTGATAAGGAGGAAGTGTAGCCAAGGAGACTGCATAAGAAGAGCCAACCACTGGAGCAGTTGGATAGGATGATAGAAGAAATCAAGAAGCTGATGTTGAGGTCAGCACAAGAAGAAGTCAGCAAAGGAAAGCTGAATAGAAGAGAACTTGCAACAATAACAAGGAAGAATGAGAAGAAGCAGCGGCAAAGCAAAGGAGCTATAGGACAACTTCAAGGAAGAGTTTGGGATCCAAGAGGATTTCAACACTGGAGAAGAGGAGCTCATGAGCATGAGCTCATGATTTTCCCAGCAATGGAGTATGATGCAAGAGCATCACTCCACCTCAACAAATGCGCCACCACGTAGACGCACAATGGAGAAAGGGAGAGGCACCGACCCTCCCATTTTTAAATTTTGAAATATGATCCAATACAGATTTTCGTGTTGTAAGGTTGATAAATGCCAGGCCATGACTTTGTACAGGTAGTGGATATAGTTTCCTTAAATGGTTTCTTGTAGCAAGTCCAGATCGTAGTCAGGTCTGGATAAAAATTTATGGAATGTAGCTGTAGGAGTATGGTGTCGTAACTGAGACAACGATGGCATTAAGGCGGTGAAAGGGATAAGCTCGTAGAGCCCTCTTTTCTAATTAGGATACTTGAGAGAGAGAGAGAGAGATCTCAAGTAAAAAGGTCCCAGAAGCAGAACTCGGGATAGAGTTAGAATAGGAGAAAGAACCAAGACTTTGTTGTAGTCCAGTCTATGTACACATTTGTAAACAGACATCCATCTTAATATGAAGAAAAGCAATTTTTCCTGCACACGATGTGTTTATGAATTATCTATATTCTGTGAATTTTATCTGTGCGTTAATGTGTTGTAGATGTATGATAGGTTTCATCCGCAGTAGGAAGATAAATTTCTTTATCTTTGTTTGATTTTGAAGTATCATTCTGGGTTCTTTAGGCTATGCAAAGAGTGCACAATAGAACATTGGAAGTTATGTATCCAGCGCAAGGAATGCACATTTGAAATCTACGGAGTCAAAAAAGAACGTGACAGGAGGGCGCACCAGAGTGATAAGAACTCAAGGGGGAACCTCAAGGTTACTGAATACCTTAGAGGAGGAATCTGTGCAGGGAAGACATAGACAGACAGAGTTACTAAACATTGTGTAAGGAGAAGCTCTGCAAGGTGTGCATCAAGCAAGGAGAACGCCAAGAGGGTGAGAAGAATTTCCTTTAAAGAAATCTTTCAGATCTGAGTTTGATGAAATCCTAGAACCGCAAGGAGTGCATGGGAGATCGAAATCTTCGAGGAGATCAAGCTCAGAAGGAATAACGCAAGGAGTGCGTGGGAAGTAGACTTATTCTAAGTGCTAAAGCTCAGAAGAGACAATGCGTTCAAGAGCGTAAGCGAGACCCTAGATAGTCAAGTTCGGAGGAGAAAGTTCAAAGGCCGAGAACTTTGAACACTTTCAAAATATTCTAAGTCGGGAGAAGGTGGAAGCTCAGGAGGAGGAACGACAACAACCGTTAGATTGGTTGTGGGAAAGGAGCCTGGATCGTTAGATCAACGCCCAGTGACATAAGGAAGCACAGAGGAGGAAACAGATCTCAAGCGTTGGATCTGAGCGTAGAGGATCAACCGTTGTCTGATCACGTGAAGGTGCACAAGATTTAGCATGGTGTATACGCAGGAGAGTGGACTCGCAAAAGTCCCGAAGTCCCGAAAACCATTTGGGACCATCCATCAACTGGAAGGACACATGGCAAAAATCTATTTATTTCGGGTGGAATCGCTTTGGGAGGAATGAGCGTACATAGAAGTTGAAACTTCCAAAGCCCAAAGAGCCGAAGGGCCGAACTGAATCTGGATCGTTAGATTCAAAGGGAATATGTGTCAATGGGTCGTAATATCTAGAAGGAGCTGGAGGTGTAACACTGAAACACCCAAAGGTCAAAGAGTCGAGAGCCGTCGATCTGCAGAGGGGAAACTTGTCACCAGATCACGAGCTCCGGGGAAATTTACATTGCATTTTCAGTTTGAGAATTGAAACTGTTGAATCGCGAATGCCCGAAGAGAATATGAGTCGTCAGATCTAGAAAGGGGACACGTGGTGCAAGATCGTGAATTCCGGGTAAAGTCACTCCAAGAGAACGCGAAGGAGAAAGTTTTGACATCATTGAAGCCTGATTAGTCGGAGCGAACGATAGCCATTGATCTGGAAGTGAACAAGTGTCACTAGATCATGGATTTCAGAGGTTTGCACTCCGGGGTTTTTATGGAAAGAAGTTTCGGAACGTTACGAAGCACCGAAGGCCGAAATGATTAAGGGTCGTTGATCCCAAAGGAAGAACATGGGTCATTGATATGCGTACGGACACGTGGAAGACGGAGATTCACTCCATTAGACAACCATTGGATAATCATTGGATTAGGGAGGACAGGTGTGTTGAGGAAAATATATAAATTGATCTTACACAAGCATTTTCAGACTTTACTTGGCTAAAGTAAAGTAGATGGAAATATCACCCTATGATTATAGCTAGCAAAAATAATATCCTAACTCATAAGTATTAATTACAAGTGCTTAGGCTAGTCTTTTATCAACAAAAAGATTGTTGGAAATTAACTTTTTATGTATTTTTCTGAATATATCAGTTGCTGAAATAAATGTAAGAATAGAAGTAAAGACATCAAGATGATAATCAAGACAATTGAGACATAAAGCAATCCTTTATTTCATTCCAATTCACCAAAGAGTCATTTTATTTACAAAATCTCATACATAAATATTGGACCAAAGTCAAACTTAGACATCCCCAATGGAACATACAAAAGGACCTCTGACAGAAAACCAAAACTGAACTCTAAAAGTTGGATCAGCTTTCCACAGATTGCTGCATCATCGACTCTGCACAATAGCCTTTGTCAGTAATGAAAACTAATTCACAAATAGACAAGTCTACAAAGACTATCAAAGATAGATCAACACCTCTGAAGAACAAGTGTCTAAATGATTTGATTCAGCCCTGAATATTGTTGTCTACAATAAGACCCTTCTATCATAAAAGAGAATTAGGCTATGATGAATATATGAATGAATGAAAACTGAATTATCTCAACATAAACTCAAAGATAAAACCTTAACATGCTTCTGCTTCTATCCTCTTCTTGTTCCTCCCCTTTCTTTTTCTTTTAGCAAGTAAGAATTGGTTGGAGTAGTTGAACCAATTCATTAGTTAAGCTAACTAAAGACTCAACTAACTTTATTTAGTTGGGAAAAGTAATAATCATAATAGGGTCATAAATAAATAACAACTAGTAGGTGGGACCCCTTGTGACTCCCTTTAGTTCATAAAAAACATAAGAACTATAACATAATCCATTTGTTAAGCAAACACAACACCTTGTGCCTCCCCTCAACATATTTACTTTTGGCAATTTTAGCTCATAAAATTTGGAAATATTTCAAAATAATATTTATGTATCCAAAATGAAACATGTTGTCCAAAATCCATGAAGTCAACTATCATAAAACAATAGATAACATAAAATTCAAAAGCCATATTTTCCAGTCTGTGATGCAACCCTTCCTTGGCTGCTGCTTTCACCTCTTGATTTTTCCGAATTCTTCTTAGGTTGGGCAGATTCTTTAGGCTTTATCTCACTGATCACATGGGAACAATCTTCCCTCAAATGCATCTGTGAAGAAACAGATTTTTCGGAGTCATCGAAGGCTAAGGAAGGGGCAGCAATAGCTTTTCCTTTATCAAATGCATGGTGGGATTTAGTATTCAATCTCTTGCTGGCATGGGAGGATTGCACTAGCAAGTGGTTAGGGATAGCTTGGAAAATGGGGTTCAAAGGTGGAGGAGCAGGCAAAGTTAAGTTGGGCCAGCCACAGTGTTGGGAGACTGCTGGGTGAACAATCTCCTACGACCCATCATTTTCAGGGACTTCAGGTTGTAAAGGGACATGAGGAGGCACACGGATACTGGGGTCTTGAGAGGCTTGGAAGGGAAGCATTTCAGGCCTAGGTTGGACTATTCCCTGCCTAATCCAATTAAAGAATCCATCATGAAACAAGTGGTCAAGCTCTTCTAAATCAACATCAAAATGTATATAAAACCTGGGCCTTCTTGGGCCTCGGTTCCAGTTACCTCCACCTCTATTTCCCTGACCATGGCTTCCTCGACTGAAAAAACTCATCCTGCATGTGTAATCGATTAGCAAATAGTCTTTTAAATAGCCATGCATGACAACTCTTAAAAAATACAAAATAGATTTGGCTCAGAATGTATCAGGCTCATGCAATCCAATCCATACAAATTGTTCTAATGTTAATCAACGAGCAGGGGGGTGAAATAGTGTTCTGGGAAACATGAGGGGTTTATATTGAGCGAAAATATGATATAATGAAAGGGGAGAAAAAAATGGTTACTGCTCAATGATAACAACAATCAACTGTAAATCAACCAAATAAAACCTCACTGCAATCTACCCAAGATATTGCCACTTCATCCACTTAACACATAAATTATCTTGGTTGTAATCAATATTAGAACAGGGAGTGAAACAGTGAATCTAGGATATGTGAAGGGTTTTTAATTAGCGGAAAGTGAGATAATGAGAGGGGAGGATAACGATTACTGTTCATGAAATTAATCAAGTGATCCATAAAACATTCCGCAGTAAGAATAGATGCATCAACCGACAATCAAATGTCTGAGTAATAATTCTTGTGTATTTGACTAGTTCAGTGTCCATTAATATCCAACACAGTGCCATTACAGAACAATAAGTATTTCACACAATTTGTAAGAGGTTATGTTCCCTTTATTCGCACATTCTATATTTTATAATAGTCAACAACAACACTCATTCCCAATCTGTAATCATTAACATCCACCACTGTCATATGTTTCTTCAATCCACATCTATATTTAAAAGTCATGTTCCAAAATAATAATGAAGTCACTATTTCTGCAATAGAGCCAATCAAGATCTATAATGATATTCGTTCCCATATACATATGTAGTAAAAAAACCAAAATAATCAAAACCTCACATGCCACGTCTGGAATGACAATTGACTATACAACCAATAACCACCATTTAGACATAGGCTATGCAGGAGTAAATTTCCAAGGCAATGTAACCATACCACTGTAAAACAAAACAACTCAATGTGACTTAAAATCTGAGCCAAATATCCAACACAATTGTCATCAACAGTGGTTAATTTCAATAAATAACATGCTTAAAACTATGAGGGTATCATTGAGTATAAAAACAAACTATCCATACTACACACAGAGCACAACTAACCAAACTCCACAATTTCCACTTATCACAACAAACACACAGTCATGAGAATAAATCAATCATATCGTGTTGAGGATGTGCACATTAATAAGTGGTTGGTTCGTTTAAGTCACACCGTGATTCAATCAAGCCATGCGCACTCAGGCCTATTCAACCAACAACACAAGGATGTCATGGATATGCCTTTTATAGTTATCCAGTTCGATTATCATTCAACCCCAGAGAAACCATAGTTATCATGACTCATGTTTCATTTGCAAAACACCATACACAAACGTGACCTGTGTGAGCAATCCTAAGCATTCGTGACCAATGCCATCCATCAACCAAATCACCATAAGTGCAAAACTAGTGACTCTACATCAACCAACAATTCACCATTGTGGTAAAAAATAAATCAACTGAACAAGCCATGGTAGCTGTGTATACCCACGCATCCAATCAAAATGGTCAAAGTCCCTTCCATTAAAAACAACTGAGTTCTTTGACATCAGGCGGGTGACTGTGAACTTTAGAAGTGCAAATTGGCAATGTAAGGTTCACGCTATTATCACAGAGGCAGTGACAAAAATCCATACCAACACGACTGCTATATGACCAACGGGTGAGCTCATTTTCAAAGTAATAGACCACAATAACCGGAAACAACTTGGAAGACTCGATAGTTTACCTGTGAAACTCTAGTCTATAGGGTTAAGGGTTTGCACGGTAGCCTTCACAGGAGGAATGGAACTAATTGCAGTGAAACTTCGAGGCCAAAGGCGTACGCACAAGGAGGACTATGATTCGCTTGTGAATGGGAGACAATTCCTTGACAGGGCCGAAACAGGAAAACAAGGCTCTAGTTAAACCCAAGAATCATGAAGGCAATCATCCATCCATGATTTAAACAAAACCCTTCAACCAAAATGCAGTGGTAACAAATAATTATCACCCAGGAAGACTAACCATTTCGATGAACTTAAAACTATCACGGCAGAACCATCCATTTTCCATTCAAAACCAAAATTTCACACAGTTTCAGCACTCAGGACAAACACAACCCAGACAACTGAGCCAAAATCATTTCATAACTAGAGTGAAGTCAAGAATGGCCAAAAGAGACATACCTTTTAATCAAAATCCTTAAGACAAGAGGTGGCCGAGCGGTTTCACCCTGCAAAAAATCTAGAGCATGAACACAAAAACAAGATCAAACAATAGTCCGACTAGGGTGGTGGCCAACGGGAGGGGTATACTCAACAATGCATGCCAACAAGCCCCCCATTAACACCATTAATCAACCCATGCATCGAGAATATCAACAAATTTAAACCATAGCATAATCCAAGTTCCATATAACAATTCAACCATTCGCATTATTACTTTGCCAAATGCGCCACCCACATTCATATTCCCAATATATCTCAAATAAATCGCTCGACCACTATACAACCTAAGATATCATGTATAGAATCATCACTAATAGCCTGATCAACATCAACCTGATGCATAGCATAATCACCATACATATGGACTATATAAAATCGCAAAGCCATTACTTCCATGAGCCATCGATGTTCATAACATATGTATATCAGTTACTGATCCATTAACCAATGCAT
This sequence comes from Picea sitchensis, assembly GCA_010110895.2. Lineage (NCBI taxonomy): Eukaryota > Viridiplantae > Streptophyta > Pinopsida > Pinales > Pinaceae > Picea > Picea sitchensis. Next base: position 156,166 of record SNQJ01S0069625.1, on the reverse strand, counting down.
AACCATTGCATTATCACCTTTCCAAATGCGCCACCAAAATTTCCACCATATGCATATAAAAATGTAATTTAACACAATTTCATAGCCATTTCCTTGTTAGCTAGGGTTTAACAATAATCAACAAATATTTTATGCATGTAGTATTGCAGAACTAGGTCCCTTTGCACTCGTTGTAATACTTTGCCTTCTTCAAAACTGCCCTTCATGTAATTTTACTAACATGTTTGTTGTGCAGGTGCGAGAAGAACAAATACCATATATGAATAGCAGGTTGTAGTACCATGAAGGAACAACATCTCAGAGCTTAACTCATATCAATGGCAACCATACTCTCATCAACCATGTAAAACTTTATAGCACATCATCATAACATTGAAAATGAATAGGTCTGATCTTCAAAAGTTCAAGGGGTCCCACCTACTAGCATTATTTAGTGTTATATAATAATAGGCTTTAGCAACACTTTGCGGGCGAAATTACGTTGATGTTTTAAATCGTCAACAAACTGGTGACTCCACAGGGAAATATTTTTTTAACAGATTAGAACTCAGAACTCATGGTTTCACAGACCAAGGATAGTAACCTCAATAATACGCAACTCGAATGATTATGCAACAGGGGGAAGTGAGCGGATTTAATGGAAAGATGAACGAGAATTTAGGAATAACTCATGAAAAGTGTTAAGTATGATGGGTTTTACCACTGTATGCATAAACATTTGACTGTGAAATGCTCTCCACTTAAAAGAGGAAAACTTATAGATTTTCTCTTAAGATCTTGATGGATGAAGAAATGGCAAGAAGAAGCAGGAAACAACCAATTCCTTGTAAAATAGCAGCGGAAATATGTAGCAAATTCAAAGGCCCTTCAGAGGAGAGATCATAACAACTGTGTAAGCTCGATTTTTATTGACTAGCAATGCTTTTACTAACGTGTCACTGTGGCATAATTGATCCAACCTTCTAACTTGACCAAACACTTAAAAGATGATAAAGACAAAAATTGCAACAGAAGTCATAATGCAGAACTTAAAACAACAACAGTAAAAGACAGAAATAAAACACAGCAAAAATTCAACTCAGAAAGCAAAAATCTGTAAAGCAGAAAAAAGAAGCCCAAAAATTGAAAGCAGAGCTAAACTACTAGTATATAGAAGAATACAATCAGCAAAAAGGCCTTTCATGTTGGTCCCTTGCAATACTTCAAGCGAGGATTGTTAGTGGTGTGGGAAAACCATTGTCTCCGTAATTCCTTTGAAATTTCTGAGTTAGTGTCCAGGAAAAAAGTAATCTGGAGATGACCCAACACTTGAAATTTTGACGTAACTATCAGCCTTTTGATGCATATGATTAAATCATCAAGATAAGCATGGAGACTGACCAATTTATCGAAAGTTGTGTGTATAGGCCTTTTTAAGGCGATACTTGTATCAAATAAACCAGAAGGCTGGCAATTGTGAGACATAGCATCACAATTAGTAGTAAAAGTGGTTTTGTGAATATTTTCCCCTTCTACCTTGATTTTATTGTAACCAAACAAACTATCAAGTAAGGGCTCCAAGTGTAACTCTACGACCTGTTGCAGAAACATTTTCATGCTGAGAGGGGGGAAAGGATTTCTCATAATTGCTTGCCTGAAAGTTCGAAGACTAATGCAGGTTCTAATATTATCAATGGTCTTCGAAGCAGGTTCCCATTTGGAAACCCATTTAGGGTGGACTAAAAAAAACATTTCAGTCCTTGAATAATTTCTCGACTCCCTACGAAAGGTTTCTTTTAGTGCAGAGTTAATAAGTCTTTGCTTTTGCCTATCTGGTTTCATAGTATGTTAAACAAGACCTGGATCAAAACCATGAAGATCCACATTAAACCAAGCAAGAACCTTTTGAAATCCACCAAGTAATTCAACATACTTCATTTCTTCTTTATCAGAACCCTGGACATTTATTTTAACGTTCGATGAGGATCCAGGTGTCCTAATGTTCATGGGGATGGATTCAACCACCTTCAGTTGTAACTCCTCTTCCTTTTCTTTATTGCCTCCAACACTAAAAAAAAATGAACCCTCAAGAGGATTCAAGCCGTCATGAGTCCTATTATTTTCCATGGATATAGTTTCCTCGGGCTTAAGAGGTTCATCTTGGATGATAGCGCAAATGATCTCATTATCAGGGAGGGCCTTTCAAGATCCTACATGGTCAGGAAAATATGGATGATATAGGGATTGAAAAGTGAAATCGGGCCTATGAGGCAAAATTTACTGATTAGGAGAGGCTACAAAGATAGCTAACTGATCAGCCATGGAATTCAACTCCTTCTTCACATGAGTGATGTTGAAATATAGAAGGTTCTAGACAAGTGCCCAAATAGTTTGGGAGTATTGTTCCATCATCTCATTGCTAGGAGGGTATATCTTGCGTATTAAATTCACAACAAGCTCAGAACCTCCAAAAACTTAAAGGTGACCACAATTGAGATTAAGGGCGTTCTCAACGCTTAATAATAAAGCTTCGAAATCAGCGAAATTATTTGAACAAGCAAACTCTAACATGTAGGACAAATTATGAATTTTCCCTATAGGAGAAACCAAGTTAATCCCAGCCCCATTTCCTTCACTAGAGCATGAACCATCAAATTTCATATGCCATAAATCATTATCTAAATCAATTCTCTCCAAAGGAATATTATCTTCTTCAGCAAAGATGGAATATACTCCTAGGTCTTCTTTGACATAGTTTACGTTAGATTGCGGGACATTCTCTATGTAGGGTGAAATCCTTCCCTCTCTAAGAACTATGATATTCTTACCATTCCGAGGAACGGATAAATGCGTCCTGTTGCGTGAGAGGTATCCACCTGTTAGGGCTTTTGCCAATATCTTCCCAGGATAATTAAATAATTTCTTACAGGCATATCAATCACCTGAATGCTAAGAGTTGTCCTTATCTCGGGGTGAGTGCATAAAACCAAGGTTACATCTTTAATTTCGTCTATGGTTGTTTGTTGTAGACTATTATAGGAAATCATGCTTCGAGCGTTTTCATTTGTACAAGATAAGCCTAGATCTTCCATAATAATCTTCGACATAACACTTGGGCCTGAACCACCATCAATGAGGCAACAATGGGCGATTTTATCCATGATCTTTACATAAATATAAAATGTGGGATTTTTTACAGGGTATTTGAAGTTATGTACACCTACTTTATTTACAGAATAACCCTCTTTACTTACCTCTTCAGAAATATTGGCCACAACGGAAGCTTTTCCTTCCATGAATTGTTTTAGATGCACATGTTGTTTAGGGATGGCAACCATGTCTAGGAGGGTTGCATCTGCTTTGATGTTAGCCAATTGATTCAGATATTGTATTTGGAAGAAGGGGGAGGAGGATTGATTCCTTGACTCTCAGGAATTTTAGGAACCTGGGGCTCAGCAACAGTTGAGGATGAGCTCAGGCTAGAATAACTGCGAGGAGGGTCAAATTTTCCTTTTGGGGCATAGGCTTTTTTCCTGGTATTGATGACCATGACATCTTCTGGCTTGGAAAAATGTACGACAATGATAGTAGCTTTTGGTCTTTTACGAAAGATCTTGTCTCTGGCACTCCTCCTTACCTCACACATGGTTTCTTCATGGTGTTCCTCGTAAAAGTTACACCAAATCCTAGGCAGGATAGCTTTGGGCTGAAAATTATTTTCAACCGGAGTTCTAAAAGGAGGGGCAAAAGAGGATGAAGCTCCAGGGGTGAGAGGGGAGATAGTACCCTTCTGCTCAAATGTTATCATATGATTGTTCATATCTTGTACTAGCTGTAAGAGAGTGGGCATGTCCGTCTGTCTAACTGATTCTCCTTGGGGTAGACCAGTTTGTTCAAGTTGTTCTTCGTACTTTGAACAAGTGTGTAGAGCGAAACCTAAGTTATCAATGGATTTTTCTTCCAGCCTATGATAGTAAGGAGAAGGCAATGCATTGTAGTAATGCATGAAGGTGGCTTGGTTCTGAGGGAGAATAAGTTCAGGGATTTGATTATACAACTTGGTGAAACACAAGTTGAAATACCTGATGGTCTCACCATCTTTGTAAGTGACGTTATTGTACTCCCTTAACTTCTCGGCTGGGCTTTTAGATTTCCCATAAGTTGATATGAACCAATAGAATAATTCCTCCCAAGTAGACAAAATCTTAGGAGGAAGGTCAAAGAAGTCAGACGCAGCCTTTCCTTCCAAGGAGTTGACGAAAAAGTGCATGCATGTATCATTGTCGTTAGCTCCTATGTTATGACAAGCGTTAGAGAATTCCACTAGGTGCTCATTGGTACTGACAGTGTTATTTCCTGAAAACTTAGGAAGATGCTCTTTAAACTTCGGAAGTGGGTGAGTAGTAGGTGCTAGGTTAAGAGGAGAGGACACATGCCATGGTGTGGTTGTGGCATCTTCTTCGAACTGAAAAATCCCATACTTTTTAACGACTTTGGTGAGGTTTGTAGTAGATTGGACAGGGATATGGTGGTAGTACAAGCTACCAATCACCGATGATGATGAAGATTGGGAAGATGGGAGCACTTCTAGTGCCACCAAAGCTACTACTAAATGCCATCTTGTGGATGAGAGGTGAGGGAAAGAAAGACGAGTTGGATGAATCAGACAAAGTTCTCCTTAGAGCACTTTGTTGGGCAGATAACACAATGTTTCTCCTTCCTATCTCAACAATAGGACTGATTTCGGGTGACAATCCTCTTCTTCTTCTAGAAGCACGAGAATCAAAGGACATGAAAGAATGGTTGAAACTGAAGAAACAAAAGGTTACTGGCAATTTCTAGGCTGCCTACGTCTAGATTCCAATTGTTCTTGAGTACTAATATCTCGTTCAATTGCTTCCCAAGAACGGTTAAGCTCAGCACGGGTCCTAGCAGTGTCTAAAATAGTATGAAATACGTTTAAAGCAATGTTGGTTTGGTCTTGGAGACTGTGCTCAAGATTGGGCTGCCTTGCAACAAGAACAGTCATTAAAAGCAAAACAATCAAAGAATCAAAATCAGAAAAAGAAAGATGTATCGATGAAATTCGAGTATAAAATTTAACTAGAGAGATATCGAAGATCTCCCCAGTACGGTCGCCAAATAAATGTTGAAAAAAATATATGAATTGATCTTACTCAAACATTTTCAGACTTTACTTGGCTAAAGTAAAGTAGACGGGAATATCACCCTATGTTTATAGCCAACAAAAATAATATCCTAACTCACAAGTATTAATTACAAGTGCTTAGGCTAGTCTTTTATCAACAAAAAGCTTGTTGGAAATTCACTTTTTTATGTATTTTTCTGAATATATCAGTTGCTGAAATAAATGTAAGAACAGAAGTAAAGACACCAAGATGATAATCAAGATAATTGAGACATAAAGCAATCCTTTATTTCATTCCAATTCACCAAAGAGTCATTTTCTTTACAAAATCTCATACAAAAATCTTGGAACAAAGTCAAACTTAGACATCCCCGATGGAACATACAAAAGGAACTCTGACAGAAAACCAAAACTGAACTCTAAAAGTTGGATCAACTTGCCATAGATTGTTGCCTCACTCAACTCTGCACAATATCCTTTGTCAGTCATGAAAACTAATTCACAAACAGACAAGTCTACACAGACTATCAAAGATAGATCAACACCTCTAAAGAACAAGTGTCTGAATGATTTGATTCAATCCTGAATATTGTTGTCTACAATAAGACCCTGCTATCATAAAAGAGAATTAGGCTATGATGAATATATGAATGAATGAAAACTGAATTATCCCAACAGAAACTCAAAGAGAAAACCTTAGCATGCTTCTGCTTCTATCCTCCTCTTGTTCCTCCCCTTTCTTTTTCTTTTAATAAGTCAGAATTAGTTGGAGTAGTTGAACCAATTCATTAGTTAAGATAACCAAAGACTCAACTAACTTCAGTTAGTGGGGGAAAGTAATAATCATAATAGGGTCATAAATAAATAATAACTAGTAGGTGGGACCCCTTGTGACTCCCTTTAGTTCATAACAACCACAACAACTATAACATAATCCATTTGTTAATCAAACACAACACCTTGTGCCTCCCCTCAACATATTTACTTTTGGCAATTTTAGCTCATAAAATTTGAAAATATTTCAAAATAATATTCATATATCCAAAATAAAACATGTTGTCCAAAATCCATGAAGTCAATTGTCATAAAACAATAGATAACATAAAATTCAAAAGCCATATTTTCCAGTCCGTGATGAACCCTTCCTTGGTTGTTGTTGTCACCTCTTGATTTTCCCGAATTCGCCTTGGGTTGGGCAAATACTTTAGGCTTTATCTCAATGATCACATGGGAACAATTGTCCCTCAAATGCATCTATGAAGACACAGATTTGTCGAAGTCATTGAAGGGTGAGGAAGGGGTAGCAATAGCTTTTCCTTTATCAAATGCATGGTGGGATTCAATCTTCAATCTCTTTTTGGCATGGGAGGATTGCTGGGGGAACAATCTCCTGCCACCCATCATTTTTAAGGACTTTAGGGTGTAAAGAGACATGAGGAGGCACAGGGATACCAGGGGCTTGAGGGGCTTGGAAGGGAGGCCTTTCAGGCCTAGATTGGACTATTCCTTTCCCAATCCAATTAAAGAATCCAACATGAAACAATTGGCCAATCTCTTCTAAATCAACATCAAAATGTATAGATAACTTAGGCCTTCTTGGGCCTCGATTCTAGTTACCTCCACCTCTGTTTCCTCGGCCATTGATTCCCCGACTGAAAAAACTCATCCTGCATGTGTAATCAATTAGCAAATAGTCTTTTAAATAGCCATGCATGACAACTCTTAAAAAATACGAAATAGATTTGGCTCAGAATGTATCAGGCTCATGCAATCCAATCCATACAAATTGCTCTAATGTTAATCAACGGGCAGGCAGGTGAAACAGTGTTATGGGAAACGTGAGGGGTTTGTATTGAGAAAAAATATGATATAATGAAAGGGGAGAAAAAAATGGTCACTGCTGAATGATAACACAATCAACTGTAAATCAACCAAATAAAACCTCACTGCAATCTACCCAAGATATTGTCACTTCATCCACTTAACACAAAAATTCTCTTGGTTGTAATCAATATCATAACAGGGAGTGAAACAGTGAATCTGGGATATGTGAAGGGTTTGTAATTAGTGGAAAGTGAGATAATGAGAGGGGAGGATAATGATTAATATTCATGAAATTAATCAAGTGATCCATAAAACATTCCGCAGTAAGAATAGATGCATAAACCAACAATTAGACGACTCAATAATAATTCTTGTGTATTTGACTAGTTCACTATCCATTAATATCCAACACAATGCCATTACAAAACAATAAGTATTTCACACAATTTGTAAGAGGTTTTGTTCCCTTTATTCGCACATTCTGCATTTTATAACAATCAACAACAACACTCATTCCCAATCTGTAATCATTAACATCCACCACTGTCATATGTTTCTTCAATCCACATCTATATTTAAAAGTCATGTTCCAAAATAATAATGAAGTCACTATTTCTGCAATAGAGCCAATCAAGATCTATAATGATATTTGTTCCCATATACATATGCAGTAAAAAAACCAAAATAATCAAAACCTCACATGCCATTCCTGAAATGACAATTGACTATACAACCAACAACCACCACTTAGACACAGGCTATGTAGGAGTACATTTCCAAGGCAATGTAACCATACCACTGTAAAACAAAACAACTCAATGCGACTTAAAATACGATCCAAATATCCAATACGAATGTCATCAACAATGGTCAATTTAATTAAATAACATGCTTAAAACTCTGAGGGTATTACTGAGTATAAAAATGAACTACCCATACTACACACAGAGCGCGACTAACCAAACTTCACAATTTCCACTTATCACAACAAACACACAGTCATACTGTGTTGAGGCTGTGAGCATTAATAAGTGGTTGGTTCGTTTAAGTCACACCATGATTCAATCAATTTGTGCGCACTCAGGCCTATTCAACCAACAACACAAGGATGTCGTGGATATGCCTTCTATAGTTATCCAATTCGATTATCATTCAGCTCCAGGGAAACCATAGTTATCATGCCTCATGTTTCATTTGCAAAACACCATACACAGACACGACCTATGTGAGCAATCCTAAGCATTCGTGACCAATGTCAGCCATCAACCAAATCATCATAAGTGAAAAACTAGTGACTGTACATCAACCAACAATTTGCCACTGTGGTAAAAAATCAATCAACCGAACAAGCCATGGTAGCTGTGTATACCCACACATCCAATCGAAATGGGTAGAGACCCTTCCATTAAAAACAATTGAGTTCTTTGACATCAGGTGGGTGACTGTGAACTTTAGAAGTGCAAATTGGCAATGTAAGGTTCACGCTATTATCACAAAGGAAATGACAAAAATCCATACCAACACAACTGCTATATGACCAACGGGTGAGCCCGTATTCAAAGTAATAGACCAAAATAATCGAAAACAACTTGGCAGACTCGACAGTCTCCCTATGCAACTCCAGTCTAGAGGGTTAAGGGTTTGCACGGTAACCTTCACAGGAGGAACGAAACTAACTGCAGTGAAACTTCGAGGCCAAAGGTGTATGCACAAGGAGGACTGCACAAGGAGGACTATGATTCACTTGTGAACAAGAGACAGTTCCTTGACAGGGCCGAAATAGGAAAACAAGGCTCTAGTTAAACCCAAGAATCATGAAGTCAACCATCCAGCCATGATTTAAACAAAACCCTTCAACCAAAACACAGTGGTAACAAAGAATTATCACCTAGGAAGACTAACCATTTCGATGAACTTAAAACTATCACGACAGAACCATCCATTTTCCATTCAAAATCAAAATTCCACACAGTTGCAGCACTCAGGACAAACACAACCCACACAACTGAGCCAAAATCATTTCATAACCATAGTGTAGTCAAGAATGGACAAAAGAGACATACCTGTTAATCGAAATCCTTAAGACGAGAGGTGGCCGAGTGGTTTCACCCTGCAAAAAATTTGGAGCGTGAACACAACAACAAGATCAAACAATAGTCTGACTAGGGTGGCAGCCAATGGGAAGGGTAAAGGTGACGTGTAGTAAATGCACATCGCCTCCACCAACATCTCATTTACTCAGCAGTACATGCCAATGAGCCCCCCCATTAACACCATTAATCAACCCATGCATCGAGAATATCAACACATTTAAACCATAGCATAATCCAAGTTCCATATAAAAATTCAACCATTTGCATTATTACTTTGCCGATGCGCCACCCACATTCATATTCCCAATATAAATCAAATAAATCGCTCGACCACTATACAACCTAAGAGATCATGTATAGAATCATCACTAATAGTGCGATCAACATCAACATGAAGCATAGCATAATCACCATACATATGGACTATATAAAATCGCAAAGCCATTACTTCCATGAGCCACCGACGTTCATAACATATCTATATCAGCTATCGATCCCATTAACCAATGAATAACCATTGTATTATCACCTTTCCAAATGCGCGACCAAAATTTCCACCATATGCATATAAAAATGTAATTTAACACAATTTCATAGCCATTTCCTTGTTAGCTAGGGTTTAACAAGAATCAACAAATATTTTATGCATGTAGTATTGCAGAACTAGGTCTCTTTGCACTCATTGAAATACTTTGCCTTCTTCAAAACTGCCCTTCATGTAATTTTACTAATATGTTTGTTGTGCAGGTGCGAGAAGAACAAATACCATATATGAATAGCAGGTTGTAGTATCATGAAGGAACAACGTCTCAAATCTTAACTCATATCAATGGCAACCATATTCTCATCAACCATGTAAACTTTTGTAGCACATCATCATCACATTGAAAATGAACAGGTCTGATCTTCAAAAGTTCAAGGGGTCCCACCTACTAGCATTATTTAGTCTTATATAATAATAGGCTTTAGAAACACTTGGCGGGCAAAATTACGTTGATGTTTTAAATCGTCAACAAGGTGTCAAGAGATCTCACACTCCAGAAGGATTCGCTCTAGAGGTTTGCATTTGTTGAAATTTGAGAATGTCGAAGGCCGAAGTCCCAGAAACGATGAGAACCATCGATGTGAAGGAGGACACACGACGCCAGATCTAGGACTCCAGAGGAAAGTAGAGGAAAGACAGGTTTGAAGACCTGGAGAAGATCTCGGTCGTTGATCGAGGAAGGAGTTGTAGGACCGTTGATCTGGTTGAGGAGGCCAAAGTCCCAAAGAAGGAGCAGAGTCATCGATTAGAAGGACGCGTGGCGAGAGATCAAGCCATTTCGGAGAAATCTCTCCGGAAGAAAGGAAGGGTTGAGAATTGAAAGTCTTGAAGGTCGGGTTCACTGAGGATATCGTGGTCGTAGAGTCAGGGAGACAGGTGGCCATAGATCGTTAACTCTGGAAGATTGGAGTACAGAGGTAGCGAGGGTTTGAGACTTCAAATCATCGAAGTCCAGAATCACGAATAGATATCATCCGTTGATGCAGAGGGAAGAAATATTAACCATCAATCCAGAGGTATTGTCAAGATCAGGAGATCGACGGTCCCGTAAAATTTATGGGGATTGAAGGTGTGTGAGTTTTAACAGGGAATCACGTGGTCACGCGAGAACATAGCTCGAGGACCCATGCAAGGAAGGGGATAGCGCCCGCAAAATGAAGAGCACCCAGAGCGAACAGGAAGAGGGTGCAGGGATCACAGGCCCTGCACCTAAAGAGGAAAAAGGGACCCATGTATAGCTGAATTGGGTTCAAAGAGGAACCTAAAGAGTCAATCCAACGCAGAACAAGGAAAGATCCAGAGACTGGGAGGTCGCAAAACCCCAGTGAGTAGGTAGGGGGGATGCATCAGTTGGTTAGACCCTTGGGGTTGTATTTCACTGATCACATGGGAGAATTCATGTTTTAGGTGGAGACATGAAGACATAGATTTACAAGACTTTGTGGATGGACTGGAGGGGGAGGCTACTTATTTTCCTTTGTCTTGCATAGGTTGTGGGATATCATTTTTTAATCTTTTTCTGGCGTGCGAGGACTGTACTGGTGAAACAACATGAGAAATTTGAGCATTGGGATTTACTAGTGGTGGTAAAGGTAATGCCACAGTGGGCCAACCATGGTGGTGAGAGACAGGTTGGTGGACAATTTCTTGCCAACCGTCATTAGTGGGGACTTCGGGCTACATTGACACATGTGGAGGAATAGGAATGTTGGGAAAATTATGAGGAGGTTGAAATGGGGGTCTTTCAGGTTAGGGATGCAATATACCATGGCCAACCAAATTGAAAAGCCCAGCTTGAAACAATTGGTTCAACTCTTTTGGATCATCATCAAAATGAATAGAGAATCGAGGCCTCTTATGGCCTCGCTGCTAGTTACCTTTGCCTCTATTATTCTGGCCATTACTGCCCCTGGTGAAAAAACTCATCCTGTAGAAATATTTAATCAATCATGAAAATTTCTTAATAACCCATACATGAAACTCCACTTAAATAAATCAAGAGTTGGCTCCATTATTTACTATAGGACACATGCAATCCATCCATAAAAATTTCATTTATTAATTGCCATGCGAACATGGAATTGATAGGGTCATTGGGAGTATGGAGGGCTTGTATTTAGCGTAAAGTGATATAACGGAAGGGAAATATTCATGACATTGTTCAAGCAATCAATAAAACAATAAAACTGTGTATACAACCAGCTCCCAGAATACCAATCATCAATTAACTTCCACCTTGTTTATTTTATTTCCATACCGACTTTTCCTTAAAAATGAGCAACAACATAACAAGGAGTGAAGAAAAATGTAATTGGGATAATGAGGAGAGTGTATTTTGCATAAAATGATATAATTGAAGGGACTCCCATGGATATTTCTCTGTCATATATCAAACAATTCCATTCTCAACATTAAAATTTAAACCTCTTTACTGTTTCAAAATTGAAATTCAATACCTTGTTTCCAAAAATCAGAACTAGGGTTTCACTTCAAGGCTACTCATTTGCATTTAGAAATTGCATTTCACAATAATCATTTTACAATTTATTTCCCAATAAACGTTCAACAGTAATAACACAACTTGTGTGCAACAAAGTCGAGGAGACACAACATCAAAATAATCACAATAATCACAACCAACAGTCGAGGAAAGGACAAACTATGGTCCACGATATCAACACCAGTACATTTTAAATCACTATAGGGTTCCACAAAGTGGCCAGAAAAGGGATCCCTATGTATAACACTATTCCAAACTAAGACTTCAAATAACAATGCGCTTCCAAAACTCCCTTTCATTCTGGTTCACAAAACTCATTCAACGCAAATATAATTCACCACGGAGGTATTCTTTTCATATAAAATCGAACACACAACAAGTTGTATCCTTTAAAAAAAAATTGCAACGCTGCCATCACCCCAAATATTTCCTCGTGACAGACTATATTATAAAAACAAATGAGTAGGTTTAACATTCTTTCTATCTTTGCACAGTAAATAATCAACAAAACCCATGACCAAAAAGAGCACGAACAAGGAATTTATTAAATTATGGGTTGGCCACCTCCACACTATTTTCTAAATACAGGGTTTGATATACAATTATCAACAATGATGCGATACAGGTGGATGAGCTGACCAAGTTTAAGGGTTTGGCCAAAGGGATACCTTCAACAGCTTAGTACCACCATAAATTTCCACACTCGCATTTACAGAGATGATACAAGGGTGCGAGCATGATAGCCATGAAAGCCACACAATTAAATGACAGGAAGAGTTTCCAAATAACCCACAGGCCACGACTAGTGATAACGTTTTTATCGAACATAGAGGAATCTCAAAAAGAAAACCAGAGGCCAAGCAAGCCCGAGAGCTTCCCAAACAATATCCTTTTTCACAAGTAAAGCACGAAGCAACTACAAACAGTAAGAGACACCCACGCCATTTTCAATGTGAATATTTCACATACAAATACCACAGAGACAAAACTTCACTAATAATCCATACACAGTCGAAAATCCCACATATCATAACTTTGGAAATGCACAGACAACGAGCAAACTCAAGAGCCAACTATTGAATTAATTAAAGAGTAGCGAGAAATATTCATGGATGGAGTAGCAAGAAACCCCATACCTCTGTAAAAATTGTCTAGGAGAGTCGACCAATCATGTATACCTCTTCCACGACCGAACAAGGTGGAGTAACAACAACCAACAAAAAAAATGTGAAATGGCTAGGGTGGCGGGCTCGAGGTAGGTTAGAGCGACGTACAATTACTACACGTCATATCTACACTTACACATTCATCCATAGCCAGTATGAGCAATTTAACCATACAACACATCAACCACTAACTCCAAATCAATTTAATGCAAGTCGAATGCCCCATAGTTTGCCAATGTTTTAAACTTACAATGTGCCAACCTTTGTGAAGACCCCAATGTAACATGCATCGAAAGCTTTCTAGGGATACAATGTCTCAACCTTTAGACCTCCAATTCAAACAATGCACACAATCCTTGTAGCATGGAATCAAGGTAATCACCACACCATATATCACATACAACTTGAAACATGGATTTTAGATCTTTTATCAAACTAGTTGCAGCATAATAACACTTGTGAGGGTTATATAAAGACAACATCATTCCCTTTTTAATCATATCAACCATAGCATCATTTGGTCACTTATTTCGACAATAACTTAAAAGAAAATAACTGTAGAGATCTTATCACAACTAAGTCATAAGAACATAAAACATAAATTTCGTCTCTTCATCATAGTCACACAAGTCACACAAGGGGTCCCACCTATTAGTATATTATTAAATATAATTAAATAATAAGGTGTTGCAACAATTTGCAAGCAGGTACCCTATGTTTCACTTTTGAGCGTCAACACTCACCAGTCTATAAAACACATTCACTTTTACAACCGGGGCTCGGTCTTGGGGTGTTACATCCCCCTCTCCTTATTTATGCATTTTCCTTAGTGCAATATATATACCAACAAAATTTCATAAGCCTTCAAAAAGATGCGGGTATTCTGCCTGCCTAGAATCCTCGTGCTCCCAAGTTTCATCCTCAGGACCATACTAGGTCCATTGGACCTTTACTAGCTCTATAGCTTGATTTTGGAGTTGCTTGATCTTCTAATCCAGTATGCACATGGGATGCACTTGAAAAGCACCTTCTTGCTCCAGCTGAATCACATTCCAATCAATAACATGATTAGCATCAGGTACTTACTTTTTCAGCAATGATACATGGAATACATTATGAATATAAATTGATGCAGGTAATGCAAGCATGTATGCTACAGGCCCAATCCTCTCTAGGATTTCAAATGGCCCAGAGTAATGAGCTACCAAAGTTGAACAATTTCCCAATTTCAGGGAACTTTTGTTGGCCTTCACTTTCAAGAATACATGGTTACCCACTTTAAATTCCCTATGAGTTCTTCCCTTATCAACATAGCTTTTCTCCCTATCTTGGGCATCCTTTAAATTCTGTTTTATTTTTTACATCTTCTCTTCCATTTCCATAAACAACTCTGGCCTAACCACTACTCTGTCTGTTGGGTTGTGCTAGCTTACATGTGTGTTGCACCTTCTGCCATAAAGTGCCTCAAACGAGCTCATCTTTAGATATGCTTGGTACCCATTGTTGTAAGAAAACTCTACCAAGTGTAGACAGTCTTCCCATTTCGATGGGTTTTCCATCACATACATCCTCAATATATCCTCAATCAGTTGATTCACCCTTTTTGTTTTCCCATGAAATTTTGGATGATAAGTTGTGCTGAAATTCAAATTCGTTCCAAATCCTTTAAATAATCCTTTCCAAAAGTTGGAAGTGAATTTTGGATCTCTGTCAGACACAATTGTCTTGGGTATACCATGCAGTCGAGCAATTTCCTTCATATAAATATCAACGACATTGGTTTCCTTGTGCGTGAGCTTTACCAGAATAAAATGTGAAACTTTGGTAAGCTTATCCACCACCACCATGATAGAATCATGTTGCTTGTTTGTTCTGGGCAGTTTGGTGATGAAATCCATTGTTACCACTTCCCATTTCCACTCAGGAATGCATAATGGCTGTAGCAACCCAGCTGGATGTCTATGCTCAACCTTGACCTTTTGACACTCTGCAACTTCCTTTTTCTTGCCTGGCCAATAATATTGGCTCTTGACAACTGCAATAGTTTTATGATACCCTCGGTTCCTAGCATAAGGTACATTATGCATTTCTTTCAATATCAGAATTTTCAATTCCTGGGAATTTGGCACATAAATTATGCCTCTGTACATGAGCATTTCATCATTTCCCAGGTTGTAGTCTTCAACCTTCTGCTGCAAAATACCTTACTGTAATTTTTCTACCATTTCCATGTATTGCAAATATGATTTTGCAGCCTCCAAGATTCTATCCTTCAAATCTTATTGGTACATGTTGATGGCTCTAGCATGCAACTTGTGCACTCTCTTGCTAAGTGCATCAACCACCTTGTTCTCTTTCCCTTTGATATGCTTTATATCAAAGTCATATTCACTGAGAAACTCTAACCACTTGCTTTGCCTAGCATTTACAGTTGGTTGTCCAAATAAATATTTCAGACCATTATGGTTTGTCCTCAACTCGAACCTTTTCCCCATGAGGTAGTGCCTCCACATCTTCAAGGCATGCACTATGGCTGCTAACTCCAAATCATGAGTAGCATAGATTCTTTCATGCTCCTTCAAATTCCTTGATTCATAACATATCATATAACCATTTTGACTGAGAACTCCACCCGATCCTTCTTTACATGCATCCGTGCATACAATGAAGTCTTCATTTGGATTTGCTATCCTTACTATTGGAGCACTAGTTAATAAATGCTTCAGGTGTTGTAAACTCTTTTCACATTCTACTGTCCAATGAAACTTCACTCCCTTATTTTGCAAGGAAGTGATCGGGTGTGAAATCCTCGAGAATCCTTCAATATATCTTTTGTAGTAGCCTGCAAGGCCCATGAATGATCTGACCTCTATCACATTCTTAGGTGTTGACCATCCTCTAATGGCCTCAATATTTTATGAATCCACTGCTATCCCTTCTTCTGAGATGATATGTCCCAGATAATGGATTTGCTTCTGATAAAATGAGCACTTGTTCAATTTGGCATACAACTAATGCTCCCTTAATACCTATAGTACCAACCTCAAGTGTTGTTCATGCTCTTCCTCCGACTTGAAATATATAAGAATGTCATCCAAAAAGATAATGACAAACTTATCCAGGTATTCTCTGAAAATGTCATTCATTAAACACATAAAAATAGTTGGTGCATTTGATAACCCAAATGGCACCACTGTGAATTCATAATGGCCATACCTTGTTCTGAAAGCATTCTTGTTGATGTCTTCTTCTTTAATTCTTACTTGATGATACCCTGACCTGAGATCAACCTTGGAGAATATTTTTTCATTCTTCAACTAATCAAAGAGGTCATCAATACATGGTAAAGGATACTTATTCTTCATAGTTACCTTGTTTAGCTGCCTGAGGTCCATGCAAAGTCTCAAGGTTCCATCCTTCTTCTTCACAAATAAAACTGGGGCACCCCAAGGTGACACACTTGGGCATATATACCCCTTCTTTAGAAGCTCTCCAAGCTGCATTTGCAACTCCTTCAATTATGGTGTACTAATCCTGTAGGGAGTCTTGGATACCGGCATTGCTCGAAGCATCAAATTTATGGAGAAATTAATGTCTCTTTTATGGGGTAATCCCGGTACTTCTTTACATACACCTTATATTTAGGTGTCTCTTCCATATGAGTTGCAAATAATTGACACCCTTTCCTGTAACTTTTCTTCAGCTGCATTGCTGAGATTTCTCTGATAGTTATTGCCCTAGGAATTCCCTGTATTTTCCTTGGGTTCCCTTCCCCATCCAGGCAAGTAAATTCCTTGTTATGACAGTCTAGGATAGCATGGTGTTGGTCCAACCAATCCATCCCAATTAGACAGTCACATGAACCTAAAGTCAAGATATTCAAATCTTCCCTAGTGTTAAGTCCATTCATGTCCATTGGACATGACTTAACCATCTCATTAAATTTTCTTTTGTCTTTGGTAGCCAGCTGCACCAACCAATATTTTCCATGCTTTCTTCTTGGAAAATGCAATCTTTCCACCATCTTAGGATCTATATAACTACGACTAGATCCTGAATCAATTAAAATAGCAACGGTTTGGTTGTTGATCATACCTTCCACTGCAATCATATGTGATGTAGGAGCATCGTATAAAGTCCAAGTGTGTGCCTAAATCCAAGGAGATAGCTGGATGCGCAGATGTAATTTGGACACGTTTTTGTGAAAACGTTTTGAAATTTAAAATATGAAACATTAATGTAATGGACAGGAGGAAAGTGTAGTTGCATTTATATCTTGAAGATCCAAACTGATTTTGGGGCATATGTTCCTATCCGTGGAGGTAATAGGGATTTAAGTTTGTTTAATGAAAGTAGGTAGATTTTAATGATAGATTAGACAATTTTAGGAGCTTAGGAGGGAAAACAGATGATAGACACCCTCAATCCTTGTATCTTTGTAACACAATTCAGAATTCGTAAGCTATAGAGCTGTAGAGGAGAATAGAAGAGCACAGAGGATTTTTATGCATTTAGCTGTTATTTTCCATGTACAGGAGCACTGGAATTAATAGAAGAAATCTTTGATTCCAAATCTATGTGTGTGTTATGGTTGTTGGAACCACCTGTTGAATGGTATGTTGCGGGCTTGTTTATGTTCTCTGTATGCATTTTGTTTTAATGTTATGTGTGTGCATATGCTTTGGGATTCTTTGTTAAATGTTTGAATTCTGGATAAGGGGAGAATGAGTTTCAGTTGTTTCTCTTTATGAGAACTCCTCCAAAGAGTGCAGTGGAGGGTCCGCAATGAGTGTATCGACCAGGTTCTGAATTTCATCTCAGAAATCTCAGGAAGGATATAATTGTGCTTTTACACGCAGAAGCATGAGCAAGGCTCAGAGCTGTGAAAAGTGTGTGCAGGCTGGGAGAAGAGGGAAATATTTCTTTAGATTCGTAGAGGAGTTGAAGAATTCTTTGTTGCAAGGAGTGCACAGAGCTTCTCTTGAAGGATCATTGTGAGTTATCATTAAGTTTGCAAGATTCGTGCACAATGAAGGCTTGAAGCCTAGAATTCGCCAAGGAAAGATTGAAGGCCCGAAGAATAAACTTAGGTTGAAGGTCACAGAGACCGAGCGAAGAGCAAGTTGGATCGAAATCAAGAAAGGAGTAGGTCCAAGTGCCTTTGACAAAGTTCAGAGTCAAAGGTTGTCAAGAACAAAGGTAGACGGTCTAAATTCTCCGTGGAGAACTCGCGAGATCGTGAGGACCGTAGGATTGGCAGGAGTTTCAAGGTGGTTAGAGGCCAGAGGAACCCATCACCTAGGAGTGGAGGATCAATGTGAGCCATTGATCGTGGCCTACCCCACATTGTTAGATCATATCGTGAATTTGGGGGTTTGAAGGTTGGGAAACATTGCATTTGGATAGCAAAAGCCGCGAAGTGCTGAGCGTTGAGGGCTCATGCGGATAGGTGGCACATCCTATAAGTGGAGACCACGTGGTTGACAGATGGCGCAAACATACAACGCTTAGAAAAAGGTCAAAGTGGTTGACATGTGGCATACACGCGTCACTGTGGAGGAGTCAACACCCTGTTGACTTATCGCGTTTCAAGGATTCGCAAGGGAGGAGCACGAGCGTTCAACACTCCAAATCGTGAAGTCGTGAGTTGCGACAGGTGCTAGAGTTAATCTCTAGCCAGCGGTCACTTGTAAAGGAACTAACGAGAAGGAGCCATACCTGTATCACATCTTGGGTATCAAAGGTTTGGAACAAGAGGAGTCAAGAGTCGTCGACTCTCCAACTCGCGAGATCACGAATCACGAAAGGAGCTTACGCTAAGGCCTTGGTCATGGTCACTTTTCCAAGGGGCTGAAGAGAGGGGGCTTATCCCTTACGCCCAATAAAAACTTCGCATCTCAGGTGTTGCAGAGAGTGGTGGCATTGGGTTGAAAGCGTCGAACTCATCAGACCCAAAAATCCTTCGCGGTCTTAATCAAGGGTTTTGCTTAACTCTTGTTGTGGTTTAGAGAAGATCATGCTTGGATCTCGGCCTGAGGGTAGGGGGTCTACACCAGTTGTGGTATCAGAGAACAAAACAAATTCTTTTCTTTCTGTAGCAGAGAGAAAAGAGGAATTTTACAGCCATGTCGTCGAGAAGAAGAGAAAGGCCAATGCTTGATCTAGCAGCGAAAAGAGAGATGTGTGAATTACGTGCCAGGCTTGATGCCATGGAGATGACACAGAGGCGAACAGTCGATGCTGGAGATATTAGCGAAGCTGAAAGTGAAAATGAAGCTAGAAACGAAGGAGAAGAAATTGCAGTCGAAGATGCTACATAAGAACGCTTATTCAGAGTTGTTGCAAGGATAGGTGCCAGGGCAAAAATGGACACTCCAATGTGTGAAGGAAAATTAGACGTTTAAGAGCTGCTAGATTGGTTTAGAGCTCTGGACAAATAATTCGACTACGAGGATGTCGAAGAGGATAAGAAAGTTAAGCACGCAGTCACTAGACTGAAGGGACATGCAACACTTTGGTGGGATGAACTACAGGCTGACAGGCGTTGCAAAGGAAACAAAGAATCAAAAGCTGGGACATAATGGTCGCAAAAATGAAGGCCAAATTCATACCCAGAGATTATCAAATCAATTTGTTTAGGAGGATGCAGAATTTGAGGCAGAAGATGATGATGGTGAAAGAATACATCGAAGAGTTCTATAGGATAAACATCAGAGCAAGTCATCGAGAGAGCGATGATGAGAAAGTTGCCAGATATATGAATGGTCTGCGATATGACATTCAGGACAAGATGAGCATGATGACCATCCAAACCGTAGAAGATGCTTATCATATGGCTCTGAAAGATGAAGAGAAGATGAGCTGAAATCAACGTCAAAGAGGTCGAGGTAGAAGTCAAAGCAGAGGCAAGGCAATTGCCCAAGACAGAACCCAGAAGTCCAAAGATGAGGGAAATAAACCTCAAACTCAATCTGAGAGAGTGTTAATCCCTAAATAGTGGCTCATTACCCCTTAATTGGGGCATATTACATTAGTAATTTTATTTGATTTATGTCATCTTTATTCCATTAGTTGTAATTATACCTCCTAGTCTCCTATATATACCAAGGAGACATATTCATTTGGAATCATCTTGTAATTGTACATTTATGTGGACATAAGGAGGTTGCCCCCTCGAAGAGGCTTATTACCTAAATTTCTCTCTTTTTCAAGGCATTGAGTACTTATTCTGAGGTTTTTCTATGATATATTGATATTTGGTTCTTAACATATGGTATCAGATCTCAAGGTCTTGGGGTTTCGCTACTACATCTGAGACACCTTGGAATTTTCGCTATAACTTTTTTTTTACAATGTTTCAGAAGGAACGCCTTGGAGGATATTTAGAATATAGAGCAAGGTAGGTTGGGTTACAATTTCATCTCCTGAAGCCTTATACTTTCGGAGATACAACCTGTGAAAGATAGGGTTCTTGAATCATCCTGAACTGAGTCATTGCGGAATTTTCTCTATAAAAAAATTTCTGTAATGTTTCAGACCCTAAAATCTGGAGGCTATTTACAGAAATTAGTAAGGTATCGATGGTAAAATTTCAGCTTCTAAGTCATCTTATATTTTCAGATACACCCTGTTGAAGATAGGGTATCTGACTAGTCCTATTGACTAGTCTCAAGAAGGTGTTCCACGTAAAAAAAACATAACTTCTTCCTAGAGTATCCAAATTGAGTGAGACTAGTTGCATTGGATAGTGGACAGTCTGTAGTATTTCTGGTATGAGTGTCCGAATTTTTTATCAAATATTTTGTGCAGGGAACACTATACAGGTGAGATATCCTGGAAAGGCCAAAAATCAACAAGCTGTGGGAAATTTACCATAAATTTCATTTGGCACATCCAATTTTGATCAGACCTGTGGCATTGCAGAGAAGAAATATCAAAGAACTAAAAAAAATAAAGTTCCATACCCAGAAGGGCTGAAACTGTGGAGATACATCATACAAAATATTGTCTAGCATAACCACCTCAAAATCAAGGTTCAAAAGTAATACCTGGCCAACATGCCACCCAAAAAGGGAACTTCTACACCAAATAAGCCTCCAGAAAATCCTACATGGACTCTTGATGAAGGTGAAGAAATGCGTAGGGACATAAATGATTTACAAAAGAATATAGTAACAAAAGATGAACTACAAGAGATGATGGATTCAACGAAAGCTAAGTTTGAGGCAATAAATACTAAGATGGATGGTTTAAAAGGGGAGATCATGGAAGGATTGAAAAAAATCCTAATAGAGAGGACACCTGAAAGTGAAAATGTATCCCATGAAATTCATGATGAGGACACAAGGAAGGTGAATCAAGAATGGAGAAAC
>SNQJ01S0069625.1:100235-126492 GCA_010110895.2 Picea sitchensis | reverse complement strand
CCCTTCCTAGTGGATTTTAATCCCCCATACTCTTTTATCGTGGTTAGTCTACATGCAACGCTGTATTTTATTAATGATATGAGTGATTACATATAAAAAAATAGACTCATCGGCCTTTAGCATCTAGGATCTTCGACCTAATTAACACATAAGCCTTCTAGCTTATAATAACCTGGCTCACCAACCTATAAAACATATTCACTTTTACAACTGGGGCTCGGTCTTGGGGTGTTACACTTCCTGAGCGGATCCTATCACTTCATGAATCAATATCCCCTTTAGAAACCAAATTGCTCAGCAGTAATTATATTATATAGAATTGGTTTTAGTCGCACAACAATAATCTTAGCCACAATCTTATATAAATAGTTACAAAGAGATACAGGGAGAAAGTGATCATAAGTGGTTAGGCAATTTGATTTTAGAATTAGGGAAATAAATGTAGAGTTGATATTACCAGGCACCTTTCCATTCAGACGAATTTCCTCCACAACTCTCAGGAGGTCGTGCCCAACTAGATCAAAAAACCCTTCAAAGAATTTGATGGTCCACCCATCAGGCCCTGGCCTATCACTACCCATAGCTTCTATAAGGAAATCTCATTAAAGAGAGGTTGGTTTTCGTCCTCTTTGACCAGCTATGGGAAGTGAAAAGGGAGCTTTAGGGATACATCCATATCATAACAAGGAGGATCTTGAAAGATGGACTGAAAATGATGAACGCCTAGAGAGGAAAAATATTGAAAACCACGAATAGAGCCCTCCCCCCACCCCTCATTCTTCAATTTTTCATGTCCCCATTTTTGGGTTCCCCTATTTAGCAGTTGGAAATGACTTCCAAGGCTTTTCAGTGAATAAAAAAGAAGTCAAGGGTTATTTAATGTCACTTAGTTAGGAGATGTTATGTTTTGAAAGTGACATTAAATAAAAAGGACATAAAGTGACTTTTAGATTGACTTTTAATCTTTAAGTAAAAAGGTAAAAAGGGAATAAGGGTCATGTTTGATTTAGTCAAAAGGGGAAAATTCTTGAAGGGCATGGAAAAAGATTAAAATGAGGGGTAGCGCTTCACTTTGGCATTATATTTTGGATTTATCTCTTTAGAGTGCTCTTGGAGCCAAGGTTTTTGTTAGAGTTTTGACAAAACCCTTCCATTGTAGTTTAGTTTCGGTGGTGCAATATCCACCCTAGTTAGACAAGGAGGAGGAGGATCCATCTAGGATCTTCATTGGAGCTTCATTTGGTGATTTGACTTCATTTTTAGGTTGTAGCGATTTGCTTGGGGAGGTTGTGGCACTTGGAGGGTTTGATCTCATCTATGGAGGAGGCCATGGCATGACTCCAGGTTTTTGGCTTGTATTGTGTGTTTTTCATCAATGTATTGCAACTACCATAACAACCATTGTATTATTGTATCCATATATTCATCCATAATGAAATACTCTGTGATTCTCTTATAATCCATGTGTATCTAGATTTCCCACAATATGTTTGATATAATGTCTTTAGTATAATGAATGCAAAAAATGACAATTGGGAACAATATAATTGCATAGAAGATCATAGTATCCAACATAGATATATTGGGGACATTACAATGGTATGAGAGCTGGAGATCTTGCCAGCCTGAGCCTAAGGGAAAATAGTGATACATAAGCTAAGTTGGTTACTACTGGCTGTAGAGCTCCATTTTTTCAAGATCAATTGTTATGAGGGTTGTTTTCTTACAAGAGGAACGAGTTTGTTATTGAGAGGTCGAGATCCATTTGGGGCGGACGATTTTCATTCATAGAGGTTGAGTTTTATTGCCAAACTTGAGTCTGATATTGATTCGGCCAAGCTCATCATCTGGGATGATTTATTTCCTTTGTGTAGGGTCGTATTACACTGAGGAGGCCGCATATCTTGTGGATCAGGCCGTGAGGATGGGAAGAGGTCGAGGGTGGTCTTTGGGGGGATCCGTGAGAGTAGTTCGAGGCATCAAAGGGAGGCCACGAGCCCCTTTGTGGAGATGCGGGGTATAGTACATGCTGCGAAGGGAAGGAGAAGGACCGCAAACCCTTGGTATTGTGTAGCAGGGTTTGTAGATGGCCAATAGCCTGCTTTGCTGAGCCACGAGATTGGGAGGAGCGTCATGAGCCATTGGAGAAGCCATGAGGGTTAAGAAGAAGGTCGCAGGCCTACTGCATACTCGAGGGTGTTTGAGAGAAGGGTTGCAGCCCTTCTCTAGGTCCTTTGGTATTGAAGGAGGCTTGGAGAGCATTAGAGTCGTCCAACATCACTCATCGAGGAGACATTGGCATCGATTCCAAGGTTTTTTTGAGTTTTGTAGTTTTTTTTTGAAGCTATTGTGTATGCGAGGAGTTGAACTTATCATCTTTGTTTATCAGCTGTGACACGCTAGAACTATTTAATCAACTCTGTGTGCATAGTATTTACTTTTTTTTATGATATTATGTATGAGGAAACTCTGGGGTATTTTGTTGTAATGTTTGTATACAAATGGAACATCTAAATGGATATTGAAATCCTTAACCATCCATTGAAATCATATGCAAGAAACCCACACAACAAACACTAATTTATTACAGTGGGAAGAACCTACATCCTAAGTGTTTGATGAAAGTCAACACTTAGAAAAACCCATATATTGCTACAACAGTAAGGCAAATTGTGACAACAAAGGGAAATGTCTACACAGTCGCACTAAGAAAAATTCCAAGAAATAAATTAGATTGTGTAAGAAAAGATGGAAAAATAGCTCATGGATGAAATTTTGAGAAGGCTAGCAAAAATTAAAAACATGCTTTACTATTACTAAGAGTATATAGCATTGGGTGAGGAGATCTGTGTAGATTTTCCCCTTAAAAGCTATTTCACCCTCAAGTATGGATGTTGGCGCAAGAATTTGGACGAGGATTCCTTTAAAGGCATAGGGCATAAATTGAAGAGAGACGAGCATGAAGCACAGGTGGAGGAGCAAGCATCTAGCCATGTGGAGGAGGTGTGCGTGGAGGAAAACCAAACAACAACCTATGATATACCATTAGAGCTAACCAATGAGGCCGTTGACACTAGTGTGTTGGGTGAGAAAGATGAGGATGCAACACCTTGTCATACTTATGATGATTATGAGAAAATGTTCCAATCACCTGATGTTGAAGATTCACCATCTCTCCCTATGTATGATGCTTATGATGAGGAAGGTTCAAGTGTGATAGAACCTATTCATGATGAGGATTCAACACCATATCCCCTTTATGACATGTATGATGATGTCGACATGATTGTACCAGAGTATGACAAAGGTTGAGAGCTATGTGTGGAGAATGACAACAAAGGGGCTGAATTGGTGGATGTAATATTGTATGAGGATGATAGTCCACATGAGTTCCATCACTATATGATATCATCTAATGAGTTAGTTGGTCTCTTGTGTGACAACCCATGCCATGTTGATGAAATGACATTGCGTGAATTGGAGAACTGATTATTGGTCACAGAGGAGCAAATTGTGCAGGTGTTGACGATGATAGATGGTGCTCATAAGTTTGTTGAAGACCTTATGTGGAAAACCCAGTTGTAGGAGACTCCAAGGGGAGTTGCAAAGGGAGTCACTAGTACCCAATTAGACATCATCAAAGAAGCACTAGAGAAAGTGAAATATGATTTCTTGCAGTTGTTCATGGATAGGGACCTTACTCTCAAGTTCGTTGAAGAAAAGGAAAGGGAGGTTGAGGAGATTTTTTACCAGCTGAGTTTGGCTCGCTCCTCATCACTTACAACGAAGACTCCATCATATTTGGCAACCATAAAACATGAGGGTGTGAGTGGCACTCATGATTTGAGGGAGGAGCCTCTTGTGACGATCTCACATGATGAGCATTCAAAGTTGTCGGTGCTTGAGGGAAGGTACGACACAAAGGGCTTTGACTATGATCATGTTTTGCATTGTGGGGACCATGAGCCACTTATGTTGGAGAGCCCACTAAAGGCTAAAGGCTTAGTTGCAGAGGATATAGTTGAGCACATTCCTAGGGGACCAGCCTGCAAGGAAGTATATGCATCCATGGATTTGGTGGAGATGTATATGATAGACATGGGCATGCTATAGGATACAAGTTTAGGTGACATCAACGAAGTGATGGATACAATAGTTCCTATATGATATGGGGTGTACTGTGGTACAAGAAGACTCAATGATAGGTAGTAGTATGCAAGGATATCCATTGGAGCGTGGTAGTGTACAATGGAGTTGTGGGGTGTTTCCGCCAGGGAGACCTCCCAACAGAGTCCTCAGGCATACCATTGAGTTGAGGTTTCCCAGGATCGATGAGTTGATGGGTGATCCTCAGGGAGCAACATATCCCCTTTCGATCGATTTTCATCGGGGATATCATCAGATGAGCGCCATGGTGCAAAACAATCACAAGTCTATTTCCATACTTCATTATGATCTCTTGGTCATACCCTTGGGGTTGACCAACGTACTAGTCACTTTCCAGTATTTCAAGCAGTGGCATATGAATTTATTGATGTTATTTGATTCCCTCATTATATACAAAAAGACATGGGAGTTTCACCTAAGTCAGTTGAATGAGACAAGTGGCATTGCGACCATGTCATAGGTATTTCATTTGGACTATGTGATCTATGTGTAGAGTGCATAGGAGGAGATCCAGACTCTGTTGGATCGGTTCACAGAGATTTCAACAGGCATTAGGATTAATGGACTTTCAATTTGGTGGTGGGATCCTGGCATTCATCAGACTGATAGATTGCTTCAGATGATGAGGGTGATTGACATGGTCATGTCAGTGATTGGTTTGTGTCATTATGGGGATGTTGTAAGAGGAGTTGTTGAGCCTTTTTCTATATGGCGAGGTGTATTTTCTCTCAGGATACCCAGGATTGAGTCTATCCACGGATTGGTAGGGTTCGACATCACCAAGATGCTTTGGCGAGATAGGATCCAAGATAGTGAGTTTAGTCCTTTTAGGGATTTCAGCTTGGGGGTTCAAGAGAGGAGAGCACAATCTAAGCATGGTGGTCATATGGTTATGATCAAAGGGGTGCAACGTTGGTATGGTGGTTCCTCTCAGAGATTAGCTTGGGACTCTATGACTCTATTTTTTGACATCTCAACGAACGATACAGATGAGATGGTCTGTTTTCGCTTTCCGAAGTTTACTCTTGGGATGCTTAGGTTTAGTTGCTTGGAGGAGGGGTCTTTCGAGGAGTTGACCGAGTTTGTGCAACTTCTGATTTCCTTGCTTATTAGAGGCAGTCAAGTGGATTCTTGTGTTATCACCTTGCAAATAAGGGCTATGAGTAGAGGGTACTTCCCATCATATATGTTAGTTTGGGACCCTGGTGACTTTATCACTTATAGGCTAGTTCGAGAGAGGTTTGCATGGAGGGACTTTGTAGATGATGTTTTGGGATATTTTTCGAACGATGCTTGGATGATTGCAGTAGGCTGGGGGTACTGGAGTATTAGGGATTTTCCCTTTGATACTTGGAGATTAGGTGTCATTGATTCCTTATTAGTTTGTGACCACATAGACTTCTCCTGGATGTCTGATTTTAGAGTTGGTTTGGTTGACTCCACTGAGATACACTGGTAGGATATGATCATAGATAGTGGGGAAAATCCTTTGAGGCATTACAACTTGTGGTTGTAGGAGTGGAGGATGCAGTCTAGGAAGGAGGATCAAATACTTGTGATCAGAGTGGCACAACATGATGGGTTCTTTCTGGTGATAGCATGGGACCCTGAGATTTTATGGGTTGACAGTTTGTCAACTGGTACAGATGGGAGAGCTAGCTGTTATTTTCATGAGCCTATTAATATGGAGTAGTGGATTGGTTTCCTAGGTGAGATACTCTATGAAGGGTGGACTGAGTCTTCACATTATTTGATTACTCTACTGATAGGTGGTCTTCAGGAGGCCCTTGGTGTTAGTACATTGTAGGACAATATTTTGGGCGGTAGGTTCTCCACATATTTCATATTGGTTTGGGACCTTGAGATCATCATTAGTTTTAGTTTGGTTCAATTTTTTGTTCATATGGGTGTGATGCATTGCTTGAGGACATGCAATCTTTGGGAAGGGAGGATTTTTCATGTCCCCATTTTTGGGTTCCCCTGTTCAACAATCGAAAATGACTTTCAAGGCTTGCCAATGAAGAAAAAGGAAGTCAAGGGTTATTTAATGTCACTTAGTCAGGAGTTATGTTTTTAAAGTGACATTAAGTAAAAAGGGCATAAAGTGACTTTTAGATTGACTTTTAATCTTTAAGTAAAAAGGTAAAAGGAGAATAAGGGTCATGTTTGATTTAGTCAAAAGGAGAAAGTTCTAGAAGGGCATGGAGAAAGAATAAAAGGAGGGGTAGCGCTTCACTTTGGAATTATGTTTTGGATTGATATCTTTGGAGTGCTTTTGGAGCCAAGGTTTTCCTTAGGGTTTTGGAAAAACCCTTCAATTATAGTTTAATTTCGGTGGTGCAATATCCACCCTAGCTAGACAAAGAGGAGGATCCATCCAGGATTTTCATTGGAGCTTCATCTGGTGATTTGACTTCAGTTTTGGGTTGTAGCGATTTTCTTGGAGAGGTTGTGGCACTTTGAGGGTTTGATCTTATCTATGGAGGAGGCCATGGCATGATTCCAAGTTTTTGGCTTGTATTGTGTGTTTTTCATCGATGCATTGTAGTTTCCATAACAACCATTGGATTATTGTATTTAGATCTTCATCCATAATAAAATACTCCATGATTATCTTCTATTCCATGTGTATATATATTTCCCACAATATGTTTGACGAAACTTCTTTAGTATAATGAATGTAAAAAATGACAGCCGAGAACAATATAATTGCACATAAGATCATAATATCCAACATAGCTCTATTGGGGATATTACACAATTCCCATATAGTATTATTACTCGATGGTGGTGTTGTTCCAGAGTTTATACTTAAGGCTTGAAAGTATAAAGTCTAGGCATCCGAAAATAAAGAGGGTCTATGATATAAAGAAAGGAAAAACAACTCTTAGGGGAAAATGAGCTATTGTTGATTTCTGAGTTGTCTTTGTCTAGCTTCCAATTGTTCCTGGACACTAATGTCCTGCTCAATGGATGCCCATGAATGTTCAAGTTCCACTCGAGTGGTAGCAATTTTTAAGATGGTGTTAAAAAGAGTTAAAGCGATACTGGTCTGATCTGTAAAACCGAGTTTGATATTGGACTGTCTCGTAATAGGTACAATCATGGAGGAAAAAGAGTTTTAAAGATTTGTTGTTTCTATTTTAGATTATGTAAGAAAAATTCCCAAATCTTGAATTAATAGTATAATAAAATCAAAGGTCGTTTCCCGTATCTAAGTTAAACTGAAAATCATGCATGAAATGAAAGAAAACATAAAGCCGTGGAACAAGGTGAGGCATCAACCAAGGAAGAATCTCACTTTGTGATAGAAGAAGAAAATAGGCAAGAAAAGCTTTAATGAAGCGTAAGATATAGAAATCTAAGTAATTCACAGGTCTTGTACCTGCTGATAGCCGATACAAAGGAAAAGTTGTAAACGATTAGATGACTAAAATAATCAATCACCACAGTAGAGATTGTATTGAATTGCAACTAAGAATTCATCAAAGATATATAAGAAATGATGTTAAATATGAAATAACATAGGAACACATAACTCAAACTTGACGGGATCTGGAGTCTTCGATTTGCATTTGTATTAATTCTGGCAAATGAAAAATTTCTTTGCTACCAGCCAAGGAAAAAGCCCCCCTTGGTTCATCTTTCAAAATTATATTTATACAACGAAAATCATCAACCCTAGATGGTTGGTATTCTCTTAATCTCCTAGATGCTGACGGATACATAATACAAAATTTGAACCGTTTTGCTCAGTTACTTTTTACTTTTCTAACAGTTGGACAAAAATGAGCATACATGCGTTACTTCATCATTTCTTTGAAGTGCTTCCCTCGCTTGGTCCAAAACACTTGACGCACCTGTTTAGAAACTGTACCAAAATTCTGGAAGGTTCTGTTGTATCCTTTGCTTCAAACACATACAACTTCCTCTTAATTTGGGGCAACCTGTCTTCAATCTTTCCCTTTTCAAATTTTGTTGACTGCAATTGTAGATTTGGATTTATTAGCCACTTATCCATTTGGGTGATGTCAAGCTGCTTCAATTGTGAAATCTCAAGCTGGGATTCATTCCAGCTCTCCTTGATATGCAGTTGATGCCTTACAACATTGATCTGTCCTAATAGCTCAGGACAATCACCTTTACCAATGCCCAGTGTTTTTATATCTAGCCGATCAAACACTTCTTCACATTCTTTCTTAACTTCTCTTGCCATTTTCATGCTTTCGGCAATATTGGTCTCCCATGTTTTTAATATGATGTCTCCCCTGATCTGTTCTTCTACAACAAGCTTTGGGATTGTTGGTACTTTCTCTCTAGCCGAAAACGCTACTGCCTTTTGAAAAGAAGTGCGAGTTGTTGTAGCCTCTTTTTCCTTGAAAGCAATGTTATCGAGTGAGTGGCTTATTTCCAGGAAGTAGTTTTGAACAATTTCTATTTTAGAAAGTATGTTTTGTTGTTCTGCTTGTAATTTCTCATGCACCTCTAATGCTTGGGCTTAAAATGTTGTTATATTCACTTGTCCTTCAATGGACTTCAACTCAGCCTGTAGCTGTCTCACTAACTCTTCCTGCCGAATAACTTGTACTTGACTCATTTGCATCTGCTTGTTCGCTTCATCTAAACTAGACTTCAACAATTGCATTTCCTGTTTGTCAACAGTTCTAGCATGTTCAACTCTTTGATTTACCTCCTCTCGAATATTATTTTCTGTGTGCCTTATTTGATCCTGCAACTGAGCTATCATTTGATTTTTCTGCTTCAGCCTTGTTTTCAGAGAGTCAACTGAGAATAAATTGGTCGTTGCCAAAGATCCCATAGAGCCTGCTACTTCTGTGGCTAAATCTTCCTCTTCTAGGTTCTACCCATCTACGAGCACTCTGTGTTTCTTCACCATTGTGCCTTCTCTCAGATGCATTTCCTGTTTTACTACAACCTTCCTCTTCTTACTGAAAAAGTAGTCAAAGGAAGGTATCTCTTCTCTAGAGATAGGAGTAAGGTCACTTACATATATGACTTCCAGATGGGGGGTCCCAAAAGTTGTCTGTAAAGGAGTTAATGATGTAATAGGGATGCCCAATTCTGAAGATTGGGTTTCTCCTGCCGTTTTGGGGATATCAACAAGAATAGTTGATGATAAAGGAGGAATCATTTGACTCGACTTTGAAGGTGTCTCGAGCCTAACTTCTGTTTCCGACTTTGGGTGCTCTATTTGTGAAGCTTCTGCTTTTTGTAAAGACGCTTCAGTCTTCTTTGGATTTTCTTCTGCAGCCCCTTTATCACGAGCTTCTGATCCGAAACCTGGGGGAATACTTCCTTGAGTTGAAGGAGGGGTTGTTGATTCTCCCTGTAGTATCTTTGGCAAACCACTTCGTCTGTGCTTCTGGAAAGTCAGAAAGCTGGTCTGTAGGTTGGGTGATAATGCCTGAACTCTGACTAATATTTCCTCATAGGTTCTGGCTCCCTTGAACATGTTGTCGCAGGGAGAATCTTCATGTTCATACATTTTCATATTGTAATGAGCAAGATGATTTTCAACAATTTGATAAGGATCATGTTTTCTGAGTTCAAGATATACCAATTTGATGTCTTCCAGTGTTGCAGCTTCTACCTTGGAATGACCAAAGTTAAGTAGTGAACACTTCCCAATCTGTACAGGAAAAACCATCCAGAACTTCTTCTGAATTACTTTCAATTATGTGTCGATGCCACCTGTATTATTTGGTAGGCCACCTCCCTGCACACCAGTCTGTCGGGAAGGAACTTTGGAAGTGCATGAGGAGGAATCGAGCACCCGAAAACATTGACATAAGAGAAACCCTCTTCAATAAACCAATCTACAATCATCCTGAGGTTTCCCACGATTGGCTCTGAAATACGAGGGGGTGCATAAGCATATAAAATTTGGTGCAAATGTATCACTACGTTGTGACAGATTTTGTAAAAGAAATCTTTAACATTCTCCTCCCACAGTTTAGAGTGATTAACATGAATGGGCTTCGCACAGGCTGGGTTCCAGCTCCAATTCATCAAGGGGAATGGAGTCATAGCATCAATAATATATGCAGACATGTAAAAAGATGCAGGTCGACCTTTTGATTTTGCCGTTTGGTACTCTGCAATCTCCTTAGTTAGATTATTTGATAAAATTTTACCCTAGTTGAAACTGTAACCCTCGGCTACTTCGTGTAGAAGTGGTACCCATTCTGTAGGGAAATGGGTAGGGATTTTCCTCCCGAAAAGTCTACATAACATTAGAGCTATATAAACCATGTATTCGTTTAACGGAGTTGTGGCATAAACGCCATGGGTATCAGCTCTAAATCTCGTTGGAATTCCCCACCATTCTATGATTATACCTGGATATGTTTGATCAAATTCTGTACACTCCTTTCTTTGAAATTCCTCTACGAATTTGGCATTATAAATGTATTTAGAAGTAGGGGACAATTTATACATTACTTGGATGTGCTCGGGTCTGAACGAGCCGATGACGACCTTTTGGCTATTTAGAATGCTCCTTGTTTGAATGTTGGTTTTCTCTAAATCCCTGCTTATCATGTCATTGTATGGCATGAGTCTCGGCCGTGTGGCTATTTTATGAAGCTCGGACTCTGCTATGTCTCTGAGTTTATTTTCAGTCTTTTCATTCCCGAAATCGTCAGGGAAATTCCTAATCTCATAGTCTAAGATTTAAAAAATCTGCCTCCAGGATTTGACTGAATCCATAGCATGTGGCGTAGTGTCGGATATAACATCTCCATCCGAATTTGAGCTTTCACTTGCCTCCTCACTCTTCTTAGGCGCTTTTCTGGGTGCCATGATGTTTGTGCTAAAATGAAAAGATGTTGCAGAGAAGAAATGCGTAAGTTCTTCTGAATGTAACTCGCTCCTAGTCTGAAAGTAAGAATGATATTCGAAATAACAAAACTTTATTAACCTTTAACTTATCTTAAATTTAGTGTACCGATACAGGCGATAAAAATTAAATGCTTTAATGGGGATGGTACGCTTGGAGATATGCACTTTATGTTAAAAATATCTCCATTAATCTGTTATAGATACTGCCACATATCGACGATTCAAAACTGGGATTTCGAAAGGAATGTAATCGAAAACTCCCGAATAGCGAAACGCGAAAAGTTATTTAATAACCTTAATGTTGTTTTAAAATTCAGTTAATTACGTTTAAGCTCTTAATTCTTTCGGGATTTCGTGTTTCGGACTTTCGAGCATCGTGTCCCCAAGAGGTATGACACAAGTAAATCCCGAATCGCGAAACCGCGATGGGATTTATTTAGGCGCTAACCACTTGTTTTAACTCTTTAATTAATCGTGATCAGGGGTTAGTCTTTACTTTTCGTGGATTGGAGTATCGAGACTCCGACGACTCTTTAACGCAAGAAATCCTGAATCGCGAAATCACGATGGGATTTATTATCATTAAACCTTATTACTTCTTAATAAACATAGCATTAGCTTTTAAGAATTTCGAGACTTCGGTACCGAGACTTGGGAGTTGTTATTAAAAAACATACTTTGTGAATAGCCAAACCCTGAAACTCGAAAATCCCGAAAGACCTTTTGACTCCTTTTTAGAGCTAAGGGCGACTCCGTAACCAACGAAAAATGGAGATTTGGATTTAGAAAAGAAAAATAAACTTTGTTTCAACAGGTGGCTTGCATAGCATTGAAAAGATTTTGTATCTAAATCTCTAGCATCGAGCCATATAGCTCAGCTCTTCATCCTCCAAGATTTTTCTTGCTCAAGGAGAATTTTGTATCTATCTGCTTCCAATTGCCGAACATGTTCTATATCGACCCCACCTGCTTGCCCCAATGTGACTTACTCATATATCTTTTCCATCTCCTTCTCGATGCCCGTAAGAGCCGAATCCCTCTCTTTTATGCACTTTATATCCAAATCAATCATCACTTTCTTTAGTTGTTTGAGAGAGGCAACACATTGTTGAGATGCGCACAAATTGAGGTTGGGGTCATATCTGGTCCAAGATCCTTCCACTAGATTTCAGAACTCTTCAATTTTGAGCCAAGCTAGATTAAATTTAAAGGGATCTCTTGGTCTTATTTGAGGCAAATCAAATTCAAACTAAACTGGAAAATGATTTGAAAATTTACCTTTACCAACCCACGATTCGAAAACCCCAATGTTTGCAAGAAGATTTTGGTGCACCAAAAAACGATCAAGTTGCTTGTGGATAGCCACCGACCCCGATCTATTGTTAGTCCATGTAGGACATAACACATTCAGTTCGACATCCACCAATCGCACTGACTCCATCTTATCACAGAAATATTGTGACAAAGGGTCCTCCCGAGCCAAGTCCCCCCAAATCTCACCTCTTCCCATTGAAAAATTTAGGTCTCCCCTATTGATGGTGATCTTTGATAAAAATGCCTTATTTTCTAGTAATTTCTCCCAATACAACTCCCGGCTAGAATAGGGACCGTAGACATTATGCAGTCAAAACATTATATTTGAAACTTTGCATGTAACCTCCGCTACCAATCATGAATGCACATAGTATAAATTAATTAGAGAAATGGATTGTGAAAATCCAGTGATGATGCCTCATGATAATCCATCTCAATCGATACCAACAAACTCCCAACCTGGAAGAAATTTCCTCAAATTAATAATGATTATGCCCCCCTTACCGATGGTCTCCTGTAAGAAAAGAACATCAGGTGATTCTAGTCCTAGAAGTCGACGAAAGGAGAGTTTTTTTGGTCTACTTCCAAGACCCCTAATGTTGATGCATAAAATATTCATGGTAAAACCGGGAAGGGGTTTGCACATGCTCTAAGTACCCCAGAAATTAATCTCTGTCGGCCCAAATACACCTCTCCTCTCAAAATCTTGTTCCTGAGCATGTTTTAGAGCTGACTTTTGACCTTCCTTTGGTGGCCATGGATCTTTTGCAAGACCTAAACCCAGTACCCCAGAGGAAGAACCCACTTGTGAGTGAGAATGGGGTCTAAGGAGATAGGGGTCCGATAGACGAAGCTAAGTTTGAGGAACCATCATTATGGGAACCCACGGACTGGGCTGAGGTAATGTCACTGGCAAGGTCAACTGCAGGCCCATCCAATTGGCCACCACCCTCCAAACCAAAAAATACCCTAGATTGATTAAGGGGAAAAGAAGAACCCCCCCTTCCCTTTGAGAAAAACATTATCTTTTTAGAAATTTGTGTATCCTCTGTGTTAGGAAGAGTAGACTTACTAGGGGGCCCTAGAGGAGCTTTGCTAGCCGTCCACAAAACCTTAATTTTGTTAAAAACTGCTAAAAATAGTAAATTACCAAAATTGTCAGAAAACTATTTTGAGCTAGTTGGAAAAGGTGGGTGGCCACCGATATCCACCTGGATCACTTGTAGAATCAATCGATTAGGAGTCAATGATGAAAACCCACTTTCAATTGCGAGGAGGCTTGCCACTGAGGACCTCAAGCTCCAAGGTACTAGCTGGTTTCTAGATCCCTCTCCTAGATAATGTGTTGAAGTCAATATGAAGAGATCCATTGAAGGAGGGCCTTAATGTATCCCCGATCAATTGACACGAAACATACACCAAGAGATGATGTGAAGAGAGAGTATCGCCAAGTACAATTGACACAGAGATGACCGACTCAGAAAGTCAACAAAACAACACATGGTCGACTCAGGCTTAAAATTCCCTTGAACATATAGCATGACACAATGGTGACTTGGAAACAAGACTCAAGAGCTGGATGAATATAGTGCAACAACACACGAGGCATTGAAGCATTGCCCATGATGACTAGAAGAGTAAACAACTAGAGGAGTATCTATGACTCATATTACTTGGATGGCTCCTAGGAAATCTAAAACCCAACTGTAATATGACGACTCAAATAGGTGCCATCACTATTACAAAAGGAGAAATAAGTGACTGGGTGACCAAAAAATTTTGTCACCACATTTTTTTCAAGGGATAAATGACTAAAATTGATAAATTTTAAGTGAGCTAACTAAAAAAGACCAAGGTAAATGACCACTTTGGTCACGGGATAAGAACTAAACTAAAAAATACCAAGATAAATGACCAAATTTGGTCACGGGATATAACTAGACTAAAAATGACCACATAACAATTGGTCATTTATTTGGTCATTTTTAGTTGTGTCACTTTGACAATGGAAAATTACAATTTTGACAATGAATTTGTACAATTTACTAAATTCTAACACTACATATGGATTCAAAGACCCATCTGCGGTGTCACAACTCAACAATTGGCACCAAATTAGATATCATGATCATAGTAGGGCCGAAAAGAGTTCAGATTCATGATTTTCCCTAGCCCACTATCACCCATTGGACAACTATATAACGATCATCAATACCCTTGTGTCTTTCAACACCTTGACAACACCCAAGCGGACTCATCCGGGCCTTGTTTGGTTTGCCTAAGGACCATGCTCTTTTCCCTAGGGGGAGGCCCTCCCGGGATTATTTTTGAGTTCTGAAACCCTCCCACATCAAAATTTCCTATGTCAAGGCTGCTTAGTTCAGATTTCATAGGCCGAGGACACAATTTGCAAAAATTTCAACATTGGTTCATTTGCTTGTCATTAAGCGGATCCTCGTAAGGACATGGTATTCCACATGAAATAAAATAAAATCTGTTCATTATGTGGGAAGTGTAGTGATTTCATCATGTAGGGATCAAAATAAGCTTTTAATAGGCTATCATGAGCCTGATTCGGAGTTCGTATGACTGGTCTAGGGCCAAACTTTCACATCGCCTAAAGGGCCATAATTCATAATTGTGACTTCTTGATCAGTTTGTGTTGCATTAATTGAATGGAAATGGAAATCAAACCTGATAGTTGCATAGGTTAGTGTGATATCTTTCCAACGGTATATCATGTGCCGGGTTTCGACCCTCGATTGAGAACGAGCCTTCACAAATTTGTGACTAGTTTCATAGGTAAGATTAGTAGCAACGGTTCAACGTTAAAAATTTGTTGTTGAAAACCTCCAATTCATAAAATAAATGGTCCATTGTTGTAGTATACTCAAAGACCTTTCCAACGATGCCTCATTTTCCTCAATTCGACATCGGATGACCTAGTTAGGGCTCTCACGAGTCTATGAACTATTTAGGCGGGACAACATGATCAACTAGCATAATGGAGTTTCAGGGTAGTTGAAATAATGTTTAATCACTTCATCTCAGAAATATATGGCTACCATGTCGAAGTAATCGTCAACACCTTTCCGACGATACTTCGTTTTCTCCAATTGGATATCGTATGGCGATCTGGCACCTTTCACAAGATTGGGTATTTTGTGGGCCTTACAGGGAAATCAAGGTTTTAGACTACAAATGTTCCTGGCCAAAATTGGGGACCTAGGTTGCATCTGATTGGATTAGTGATGGAAAATTCTCGATAGGATCGTCGATACCTTTCCAACAACATGCCCTACATCCAATTCCGACTCTGTCCCATCTGACAACTTTTTCAGCCTCAACCAATATTGCCCCTTGTCAAAAGTCAAAGTCAACCTTTCACCGGCATGCATTTTAAGGAAATGAATAAAAAATAATTAAAAAGTTAAAAAATAGGGAAAAGGGGAGGGCATTCCATGCACCCTCTCCCATGCATAATTTTGATATTCGAAAAATTAAAAAATATGAAAAATGCTAAGACACTTTCCCCACCTCTCTCAGGCCACTTGACAGGTGCGCTGGGGGAGGAAGGGCTTTGGCTCTGCAACTCAGGGAACGAGATCAGAGTGTAGAGAGCTTTTGGTCCACACCAACATTAAACACAATGACATATACAATGCCCCATATCAATTTGCTTCCCAAGTCACTAGCTTAGATTTTCATAGATAAAAGTTTATGTTGGTTCTAAGAAAATAATGGCCTTGCATGCTGGTTTTGATTAAGATTGAATTGCTGGTTAAATTTTAATTTTTTCTGGTTGAGAGGTTTATAAGTGTTGGTTTCAGTTTTCTTGGTGGTTTTAGTTTGTTTTAGGTCCAAAATTACAAGGGGGAGGGGATTCAAACCCCTCTTGGGCATCAATCCCAAAGCATCGAGGTCCCCCTTAAAGTTATGAAATTGCTAGGTGTTTTGCTTTATTTGCAGGCTTGTACATGTAATTTCCCAAGCCAAGGGTTTAGAACCCTGGCTCCCTCCCCTTTCTTCACTCATAAATCCATCAATTATTATGAAAAATACATTATGGAGGGAGAGGGACATGATAAATTTTAAGGACTAAATTTCACCCATGGATGAAATTTTATCCATTCAAATTTTGGTAGGACGAATTTTAAATATTAAAAAAAAAACCATATTAATCCCAATTCACCTCTTTATTTAAAAAAAAATATTAATTAAATATTTAACCCCAATTTAAACGGACACAAATTTTAAATATTAAAAAAAAACTATATTAATCCCAATTCGCCCCCTTTATTTTTTTAAAAGTATTAATTAAATATTTAGCGCCAATTTATATGGAGACTAATTTCATTTTCGCCATGGAAAAATGGCGGCCGATCCTTCTTTCGCTCGATTTTTGGAACTAGCCATTGATCTTCCAGGATTTTCGCCCAACGTTTAAGGTTGCAAACCAATATTTCCTCCCATTCACCCCTGCCCCCGACTTGGGAATGGCCATTGCTCTTCTAGATTTTTCGCCCACTGTTTTAGATTTTTCATAGGGCCAAGGACCATGATTCGCCTCTATTTGGGAATGGCGATTGGCCTTATGGCTTTTTCGCCCACCGATTTGGAGTTTTTACAGAGGATGCCCCCGAGTTTTTACAGAGGATGCATTCATGTTCCAGATAGCTTGTTTTCGTGCGAATAATATCTCTGTGGATGTTTAATAATTTTTTTTGGTAATATTCAGTTCGAAATTGAACCATAAAATAGTATTTTTATACCTGTAAGATTGTGATCTAGATAACCTACGTTTTGGATCTTTGGTGTGCATATCAACATTTGGGTGAGAGTTATTGAATGAATTATATTTAATATCTAATGGTCAATAGTGAAAGCTCATTGTATTACCTGGAGAATGCGTGTGCTCTACCTAATAACCTAAGTCGATCAGACATGGAACGAGATTAGTTGCAGTGATCAAATCGAGGAATGGAAGGCATTTCTGCCTGTTTAAAATCGCCTGTAAGTATAGAGTTCTCCACGCTGCGTTGAGGGCAAGCTGGAAGATTAATTTCATTATCAAATCCAGATCCAACCTGTTGTGAACGCTTAAAGGAAACCCCAGTGTGCAGTACTCAACTTTTATTCGCTTCCATAGCAAGTTAAACAGTGAGAAAACGCTTCCAGAACGAGTTCGCACCGTTGAGTTGAGCAAAGGAGGGTCACAATTTGTTGTAGGACAGAGGAATCGTTGAAAGGTCAAAATCATTCTCACCTTTGATTTGATTCTCATCAATGGTGGCCGAGTCATGTTGACGATTTGAAGTTTCTCTAAGGCCTGCATCATATTCCATTGGCTTTGCAATGCATTCTATAATTTGTGTC
This sequence comes from Picea sitchensis, assembly GCA_010110895.2. Taxonomy (NCBI): domain Eukaryota; kingdom Viridiplantae; phylum Streptophyta; class Pinopsida; order Pinales; family Pinaceae; genus Picea; species Picea sitchensis. Next base: position 108,774 of record SNQJ01S0069625.1, on the reverse strand, counting down.
ATATCTGTAGTCTTGCAGTCATCGCTTCAAGTGAAAGAAGATGTTTCTGTGTTTTCCTTTTATGAAATGTTGGCCATGTTTTACCCCTAAAGAAATAACAATTGTTTACTATGTTGTGTCATGCTTACATTCACATGATTCTGTGTACATTTGTAATTGTTTGATTTATATACTGAATTGATTTGATTTGTGCATGCAGACTACTCTTAAAGGTTTTATTACAGATGTTATGAAAATATGGATACATAGGTATTTTCCCTCCTGGTTATTTTTTTTTTTTTTTTTCTACTGCAAATTTTGAAATTTTTAATAATATCATAGTTTTACAGTAATTAACTGTACTAGAATTGTGCCACTCATAATGCATTCTCAATACACTTGAGAAAGAAATAGAAATTGCTAAATCCTTTTTTTTCTGCTTGAAATGTTCCCATATATTTTCTCTTTGATATTAAGGATCTAGGCTCGGTCCTTGGTTCACGGAGTTGAAATTTTATGTGGTTGTGGGATGGAAAATGGCACAAGTTTCTCTCACTGCTTGATCTTGGCTGTGTATTTGCACGGGATGCTACTTACTTATACCTTAGCAACCATTAAATAGTTGCTTTCAATAAAATTTCTTATTGAAACTTGAAAGCATCTCCATTCTATTGCATGTCTTATTTTGCTAAGCTAATTTCACTGATTTTCATAAATGTGGTTTCAGTCTTTTAGAGTAATATCCCATGTTCCTGTAACAACTTGAGAAAGTTGACTACTCCTTTGAAGGAGTGTTACAATCATCTCTAGTTGATATGATCAGTGTGGAGAACTGTTTGTATTTTGAGTGTTGTCATCTTGTATCTCTCATCATTTAGAGTCTCCATCTTGTTCATCTTGTATCCCTCAGCATTTAGAGTCTCCATCTTGTTATCACTCCGTAATTTTCCTTGGCCGTGGAGGCAAATCACATAGGTAATCTCTAAAGTAGAATCTCAAAACTACTTTAAAGCTGAAACTAGCCCTTTCAACTTAGAAACTAGTCCTTTCAACTTAGAGAGGGATCTCTCTTGTTCACTTAGTTTAGTTTTTTTTGAGAAAGACTGATTTTCTATTAAAGAACAATGGCTATATCTTGAAATGAGGGTGGGATTTTGTTATCTTTGGTAAGATTTAGGAGAGAAAGACCATTGGGAAATGGAGTCTAATATTAATCAAAATTTCAGAGATGCTGGTGGTATGGTCACTCGTTGGCAAAGGCGAGATAGACAATAGATTTTAGACACTTTAATCATCATTGTAGCTGGAAAATTGAATAGGGAAAACAACCCATTACAGTTACAGTATGGCACCTAGCAAAGGGTGAATCCTAAAGTAACTATAGAAGAAAATGGTGGAAATACTCGAAAATATGCAACAGAGCATGACATACCATGAGTTCTGAAACATTTTACTTCATTCAAGTATTTAGAAGATAGTACATTTAAATGAAAATAGAGGAAGAGACTCCAGATACATAAGAAAACAAATACTAAAATATACCATCACACGAATCTTTGTGTAAATGATCATGTACTTCTGATCTCCAGAAAACTTCGATTATTATCCAGAAATAAGCTACAAAATAGTTTTTCTTTCCATAGTCTTGAACCCTATTCAATTACAAAAACATTGTTTATATAACAAAACAACACCAACTGCTAATTTGATGGAAAATAAAAACAAATAAAATTATAATAGATGAACTTAAAATAAATGGTTGCAATGAGAAGTTCGAATGCTGGAGGCGACTGAAGACAAATCTCCAATCTCTGCTTCCAAGTATTCTTTTGACTACCATTTATACCTCAATTGCTGACCTGAAATCTGGAACTGCCAGTATCGATCCCCAAACTAGGAGCTTGTTTTAACTGCCATCTGTTTACTAAATCAATGTCTGAAATTTATGCCGCCAGGTGCCCTGTTTCCTCCAAAAAAATATGCCACTCAAACTATTGCCTGAAAATGCTCTATCAACTGTGCTATGTGCTTGGTCAGGTCAACCCTCCTTAAAGAACTCCAGAAAATCTGCTACATAATCAAGTCCCAAAACGGCTCTTTGAAATAGGCGCTACGAAATCACCAGATGGGTGATTTTTGACTCAAATCATGTTTTCAGAACCTTGAGAAATGGTCTATTTGTATCCATATAATTGCCACCTGTTTATGTAGCCAAGAATACTCAAAACTGCTCCCAAAATATCTGATATGAGATAAGCTCTAGCAGGTCGATGTAGGCTTGACTAGTGCTACAAAAAGTTCTTTCCTTGGTGATCATATCTAAGCAATTTATCCAGAAAATCAACAGCCTCCGGAACAACTAGATGTTGATAGTCATCATTAATAAATTTTAACCAAGATTTTCTGCTATGCCTTCCAACAAGTGCCTTAGGATGAGGATCAAGCTCTATTCGATATTTGTTCAAATAAACATTTAACTCATCCATGCCAAGGACCTTTGCAATCTTAACAAGTTGATCATAATTGTCATGCAATTCTTGTTTCCCAGTCTCTGCAAACCCATATGCCATCATAGATAACGTGAATGAAATCGCAGGGGTATGAAAACTGTTGTGAGAAGCTACAGTGTACAATGAAGGTATGCAATATTGAAACCATCAATTCAACGGCCATCCTTTGTTAATTGCAAAATCCTCATCTTGACAATAAAACTGAAACTATCTCATAAACTGAAACTATTTCATGGAAATTTGTAGTTTGCACAACTTTATACAGGCCATCACTATATATGGACAAAATTGACTATCTCAAGAATAGTGTGTTGGCCCTGGCTATGAGTCCTCTGGTGAGCAATTGGTGTTTGTGTGCAACAATCATCATGAGATCTTGGCATCCAACCTCTGGATAAACGTTCTTGTTGCATCATTTCAACGATCTGAGTAGTTGCATGACAATTGGCAAAGATATACTCCCAAAATCAACGAGTCTTAGCCATCACCACTGACAAAAACTTTTAATTCCTTCAACATTTCACGACTGGTATTTAAATTTGAAACGAAATCTGGATAGGTGTAATTGAAAACTCAGCCCCTGGCACGTAGTGTGGCACTTATTTGCTAACTGGATGATCGATTGGGAATCTGCATTAACACTTGGATTTACATTGGGGAATTTAAACGCTTGGCACTAATCTTCAACAACGAGACACTTGACCATAAACCCTGGGTGTGAACCTTGAAACGTGGCACCATCCCCTGTATTCTGGTGATTACTCTTCTTTCTCTGTTTGGCCTGAGACAAACCCATTTCACGGGATTTTGGCATTTAGAACTCCAGACGTCCTTTCATTGCTGTCGACTGCAAAAAGGCATGAATAATGACATTTGGAAACCATTCCAAATTTGCTGGCGTTTATTCCTTGGAATATAGGGTTTAAACTTTATACATCCATCGGTTTATTCCTTGGAATATAGGGTTTAAACTTTATACATCCATCGTAGGGATTTGCTTTGGCCCTTTTTTTTGTTTGCATATGGGACTCATGCCACATGGACCGAGTGAAATGTACAAAAGTGTTTATATACAACTTTATACAGGCCATCACTATATATGGACAAAATTGACTATCTCAAGAATAGTGTGTTGGCCCTGGCTATGAGTCCTCTGGTGAGCAATTGGTGTTTGTGTGCAACAATCATCATGAGATCTTGGCATCCAACCTCTGGATAAACGTTCTTGTTGCATCATTTCAACGATCTGAGTAGTTGCATGACAATTGGCAAAGATATACTCCCAAAATCAACGAGTCTTAGCCATCACCACTGACAAAAACTTTTAATTCCTTCAACATTTCACGACTGGTATTTAAATTTGAAACGAAATCTGGATAGGTGTAATTGAAAACTCAGCCCCTGGCACGTAGTGTGGCACTTATTTGCTAACTGGATGATCGATTGGGAATCTGCATTAACACTTGGATTTACATTGGGGAATTTAAACGCTTGGCACTAATCTTCAACAACGAGACACTTGACCATAAACCCTGGGTGTGAACCTTGAAACGTGGCACCATCCCCTGTATTCTGGTGATTACTCTTCTTTCTCTGTTTGGCCTGAGACAAACCCATTTCACGGGATTTTGGCATTTAGAACTCCAGACGTCCTTTCATTGCTGTCGACTGCAAAAAGGCATGAATAATGACATTTGGAAACCATTCCAAATTTGCTGGCGTTTATTCCTTGGAATATAGGGTTTAAACTTTATACATCCATCGAAGGGATTTGCTTTGGCCCTTTTTTTTGTTTGCATATGGGACTCATGCCACATGGACCGAGTGAAATGTACAAAAGTGTTTATATACACCGACAATCATAAGTCATTTCGACGCTCCGTGCACAATGCTTGCTTATTTCCTCTGTTGGCTTGGCGCTAGACTCGGGCGCCGTTGGCTTGGCCCTGGGCTTTGATGTGTTGATGCTTGGTTAGTTTGTGTTGTTGATGCTTAGCTCGTAGTCTTGGAACCATAATGAAACTTGGAGATTGGGCTTCGGACCCAATATATTTTTATAAAGAGAAAACACATTCAAAATGTTAACCTTGGCATTCGGGTACCTTGGTGCTGCATTCGATCCATATATTTGAAGATTGAGCAGACAACCCAATATATATATTTTTTAAAAACCAAAAGGACTCTGCCCTGTTATGGAACCAAGAGTACAAAACCCTTATTTTAACGAGGGTAAAATTCTTTTATTTTAAAGAGGGTAAAATTCTTAATTGTAACCCTTTTATAAAGCACACACATTATATATATATTTGTTTATTGTCATAATGTGTGCGGTATAATTAACTTAGCTTTGTAAGTGTGTGAAGATCCCGCTATATTCTTTTATGGATGGTTACATTAATGGGTTTTTATGGAACCAAGAGCACAAAACCCTTATTGTAAAGAGGGTAAAATTCTTGATTGTAACCCTTTTATAAAGAACACATCTTATATATATATATATATATTTGGTTTATTGTCATAATGTGTGCAGTATAATTAACTTAGCTTTGTAAGTGTGTGAAGATCTTGTGATATTCCTTTATGGATTGTTACATTAATGACTCAATAATTTTATTTTATTTGAATTTTTTCAACAATATTTTTAGATTGGTTTTCTTCCTCCTAGATTCTTTAGAGGACACATATGGTTTAGTCTTCGTCTCAAGGAAATCTTGTAGACATCCCTTGCACTTGATATTCTCTAAATCCTCAAAAACTTTCCCCTCATTACTAATAGATGATGATAATTTAGGTTTCATTTCATGACATGTTGATCAATGCATCGATATTTCCTTGCAATCCATCTTAAGCTAGACTTCTTGTCATCATCATTGCCATGGAAGTCATTAATTGCATCAATCTCATCATTCCCATGGGTTGGCTCTAGAATCTATCCCTTTGATGATTAGCTTCATCCTCCCTTTGCAATAACATTATTAATTATCAAGTCTAATATATTTTCTTTGTTCCTTTGTTTCTCAGATTCCTTACTTCATGCCAGGTGGTGTTTACATCCCCAGTGTTTGTTAGCCCCTCTATTAATTAGTATAGTCTAAAGCAACTTTCACATGTTTTTGCTTAAAGACATTTTTTTTTTAATTGAAGTAGTACATAAGGATTATTGATGAGTCAATTAACCTTGTTTATATAGTTCTCAAAAATACAATGTTCAAAACAAGGACTCTCTATTGCAATTTTCTTTATCCCAATTGCAAGGAATTTCTTCTTAGATTTCCTTCATAGATAAGGATGTGCATCACTAATCTTGCAATGCCATATAGTTTGTCAATGCATCTTTCTTATTCCACTTTCGTTTTAGGACAATTGATAACAAAGAGTTCTTTAATTGTTCGTATCCGATAGCCATTGAACATATTGAACAATGTTGTTTCCTTAATTGGTGTCTAAGTTTGAAATTTCCATTAATACCAGGTTGTTGGTTATAGCAAAAATAAAATCTTGTTGAAACAGGAAGGGAAAATTGTTGCAAGATACAGGGTATGACTTGCAGCAACAAGTATTGACTGCAACCAATGGAATGAAAATAACGCATGACTGAAGATGTTGGTAACATGATTTGGGTTCGATGTCGCTTTGATGAATTCCCTAGTTACCATGTGTATCAAGTGTGGAAGCCTAGGTGAGACATTTGAACTTTCAGAGAAATTCTTAAAAGAGATGTGTTATGGAATGCAATGATATTAGGGTGTGGTCACCACAAAAGTAGTGAAAAGACATTGAACCTCGTTATTGAGATACATAAACAAGGCATTAAGCCCAACTAGTTCACTTTTGCAGGTATGTGAAAGTGTTGCATCTCTAGATCAAAGAAACTAGGTACATAACTGTCATTCCTCCAATATGGTGTCCTGCAACATTCTTTTAAGTGGACTAATCAAGCTAGGAAGAATTCTAAAGCTCACAAACATGTGCCAAAAGGGAGGCCTAATTGGACGCCTCCAGGGCCAAATCAAGCCAAACGAGGAAAACCCATTTCAGCTACAGGAATGTAGGCCTATAACAGCCTGTCAAATCTGGTGTTCAACCTAGATTTTTGATTTAATCACAATTTTTTCCTTGATCATCCATCTAACCATTCTTTTCCCTGAACCTTTCCGGGGCCATATCTTGCTCACCTGGAGCCTGATTTGCGCCAAATGAAAGGAAATAGAAAGATGGTGGATAGAGCTACAACATGGGAATATAAGAAATCATAATTGTGGTAGTTTGGTATGAGGGAAAAACCTTCCAGGTTTCAATCCTGAGGGGCCCCTTAACCAAATCAGGCCCGAATTGAAGCCATGCTTCATTAGCTCGCAAAGGATACTTATAGGCAACAAAGGGGGGGTAAATTCAGGTCTAATTTTTTTTTGAACAATGGACATTTCCTAACATTTAGCGACCAAACCCAAGGCCCCTTTCCCTCCAAATTAAGCAATGAAGAATTTTCCCCAACACATGGACCTTCATCCCGATGAATTTGGTAGCCATGGATGCCACTTTAAGCTTTGAAAAGTCCCAAGGCCATTTTTTTGAGCATTTCAGGACTAGTTCCCACACCTTACAAGCCCTAAACAACTTGTTGTTCATTACTTACAACCACCTAAAAGGACCTGGCTGTAGCTTCTAAAGGCTTTTTGACTCTCCCATTTTTGATAATTTTGCATAAGTTGTCCACTAGGCCATTTTTCGAAACCCCGGTTTACCCTGGGAATCAATTTTGGACCTTTTTCCAAGGCCTTAAGGGAGAAAACAACTTCTTGTTTGCTTTTATTAGTTAGTTGTCCTAAAAATCAACAAGCTTGTTTTTGTCAACTTGTTTATAATTTTCACCCCCAAGGCCATTTTGGCCATCCCATAAGTCAAAGGAGGACAATACCCAAGGTGGATGTGTTAGAATATGAAGGGGTGGATGTGTTAGAATATGAAGGATTGTGCTCGTTTTACCATTGACAATACCCTTGTCACTCAACCATAGGCCGAAGCCACCCTCCGAGCACCTTGACCTTGACAGAGAAAAGAATCCTGGTAGCAATCCAATAGCCAAGAGAGGCTAATGCACCAAGCAAGAAGTAACCAAGATGATCAAATAGTCTCACCCAAAAACTAGCGCAACACCTTCCCCATGAATTGCGCACAAAACTGCTGGACTGCAGTGCGCAGAAACTGCTCTCTGCAATTCTGAGAAGTGTGTCAAATGAGAGACCAATGCCCTATATTTATAGTGATTCTAGCAAACTTACTGGGGCTGAATTCTCCTTCTGGGTACTAATTAATTCATATTAATCATCTATTGTTAGCTGACATCTTGTCTAGGGTTTACTTCATTTCTTTGCTTCCTTCCGAAACATTCTAATCTTGTCAAAGGTCACAATAGAGGTTCATACCTCCCGAAGCTACCTTAATATCAACACTCCCTCCTAGCTAGGGAGGTATGGTCTTGAGAACAACAGACCATTCAACTGGTAGCATCACAAGCATCGTCATTATTATCCAACTGAATATTTCTCCATGACAACTGGCACAATATCAATTGATAGAACACAATTGTGTTTTATCCATGGTAGTACATAACTACACTCTAGTGGTTTACTACCACACCAAGTATCATACAAGTACTTGATCAATGATGTATAGTCACAAACAGTGGAACATATCCACCACAATAGCATAATTCTACTGTCTGGAGACAAGTAGTCTCCATAACAATCATCTGGGCCAATCTTTCACTCACGTTTGTGAGATATGAAAGAATATATTCCCTCAGAGTAGAACAATGAGATATCTGGACTATTCTTCTCAAGCAAGGAATAATAACTGTCCTGTCTTCCGAACCTGGACCATTCCCCACCCTGGGCCATTCTTCCTACACTAATCAAAGTGCACCCTGGAGAGAATGTATAAACCCTAATGAATACCTGTCCCTGATTGCTGAGCCTAGACCATTCCCCACCCTGGGCCATTCCTCCTACACTAATCAAAGTGCACCTTGGAGAGAATGTATAAACCCT
>SNQJ01S0069625.1:67809-97006 GCA_010110895.2 Picea sitchensis | reverse complement strand
ATGCAGTTGATGATGATGATGCCACTTCAGCTTCTTGCTGAAGTTGATGATGATGATGCCACTTCAGCTTCTTGCTGAAGTTGATGATGATGATGGTGCCACTTCAATTTCTTGCTGAAGTTGATGATGATGATGATGCCACTTCAACTTCTTGCTAAAGATGATGATGATGATGCCACTTCAGCTCCTTGCTGAAGATGATTATGATGATGATGATGTTATTTCATCTTTCATGCCGAAGATGTTGATGTTACTTTAGCCTCACATTGAAGATGATGATGATGTTACCTTAGCCTCATGCTGATGAGGATGATGATTCCATTCCAGCTCCCTGCTGTGAATGATGATATTGATGATGAGAAAAAATTCCGATGATTTATATATATGCCAATCAGTGTTCCAAGATGTTGTTGATGATGCTGCCCTCTCTCTCACCTGATGCTGTTGTAGAATACCCTTCTTGTTAAGGGGGAGTGTTGAAATATTGTAACTGCAAAGAGTATTCTATTTATTGTTGATGTATTATTCATTAGATCAATCCCCTTTTGTGGATTGATCCTGTCAGGTATTGTAAATGACCAAATCCCCTTTTACGGATTGGTCAAACCCTAATTGTAATAGGCTAAATGAGAAGTCGGCTCTGCCAGTGAAAAGACGCCTTAGTTCAACACCTGCCAGAATGTATAAATAAGAGAGGCCAATGCCTCATTTGTTCACTTACTCACTTGTTCATCAGAGCACAAGTTTGGAGCTGCAGTTGGAGAAGAAGGAAGAGAGAGAGAGGTGCATTCTTGGGAGAGGAATTTATGTATTGTTTGGTTTATTCTCTTGGCATTGTATTGGCTATCTATATTAAGGAAGTTTTTTCTGGGTTTTATCCCCCATGAGGGTTTCCTAGGATAAACGACGTGTCTCTTGTGATTGTGTATTTCTCAGTGATCCTATCTATGCTATGGTTATCTAGTGAATTGAAAAGAAACCTAATAATATCTTAAAACTTAACATAGTATCAGAGCTAAGCTGAAGAGAGCATCTTTCACAAGAAGAAGAAAAACGTCACTATTGACGTACATGAAAATTATGGATTTTTATTGAAGAAGGTTTTCAGCCTCAAAGTCATCTAGAAAAGTGCGCCCTAGCCCAAGGAACTCTTTGGCACCTTTAGCGCACTTTTTAAATGGGTGGATCTCCCGGAAAGTGAAACCCTAGTTTTCACAAAGTACAAGAAGTACTAGAAAACCAGAAGTACTAGAGTACCAAAAGTACCAGAAAACCAAAAGTACCGGAAAACCAGAAGCACCAGTTGATGCAGACCCCCCTTCTCTCCTAAGGGTTGTGTGACCTCCCGGTCTAGGATCGACCAAGAAACTGAGTCTCATTGACTCTTCGGGCCTTCGCTAGATCCAAACCCCGTTACACAGGTCCTTTCTCCAAAGGCGTAGGTTGTATGAGACCTGCGGGTTTTCTTTTGAGCGCTATTCAACATCCGTGCTACCCAGGCACTAGCTCTCCCTTGGCTAAGCCCCTTCCCTCTTGAGACCACATTTATGACCACTCGCTTAACTCAAAAGGCGTTTCACGATTTCACGTGTCGGCCTTTGCGTGCGAGTCACCTCGACTCTCCCGACCCTCGAAATCCCGACAGGGACCTAGTGTGTGCTAGCCCCTCTCTCTTCGTGACTGCTGGCTGTGACCACGCACTTAACTGAAAGGCGTGTTGCGATTTCTCTTTTCGTGACTCTGGGAGTGCTCCTACCTCCGTTCTCCCGATATCCGAAATTGCGATAGGTCTAGATCGACAGTCCAGATCTCTCCTTTGATCAACGACTTAGATCAAGTCACGATTTTGCGTTTTGCGAGTTCTCACGACTCAACCTTTGACTCCTTTGAGTCACGAGTCAGTGGAATGCTGATCTCTCGCCACGTGTCCTCCTTGACGATCGACTGTCTCGATGATTTCAGAATTTTGTGACCTTGTTCCTCCGGTGTGCCGTCAAAGATTTAATGTTAGTGCACCTTACCTTGATCGGGAGACTACGATTCTCTTATGCTCGGGCCAAATGGTTGAGATCCTTCCTCCTATGCGCTTGCTCCTCGTTGTCTATATGCTCATTGGACAATCAAGATATTACCCCCTGATCTTACGCTTTCTTCAGACTTAGAATATTTTCAAAGGATTCAAAGGCTTCAACCTTTGTCCTTCTTGCGAGTCCGTTTCTCGGGTCTTGTTAACACTTGTGAAAAGTGTTATTCCTCCTGAGCTTGGTCTCGTGGAGACTTCCACTTCCCACACACTCCTTTCATTTTAGGGATTTCAATAACTCAGATCCTAAGGATTTCTCGGAGAGAAATTCCTCTCACCCTCCTGGCCTTCTCCTTTTCAGTTCTTTGACTTCTTGCAAAGTCCCTTCGACACTTAGTTGAATCTCGGATATGTGTACTCTTTGCACCAGATCTTTACGCAAGGTTTTGGGTTCTTGTGGATGACTATGCACGCCTTGCACCAGTCTCTTTTCATTCCTTGCAAAGGGAAAGTTTCGTGTTATCTCTTCTGAGCTTCGGAATCGAAACTGATTCTGTCACGCACAGCTTGTGTTTTGTGTGCACACCTTGCACCACCTCAACATAAGAGAAACAATTGAAACTTATCCTAACATTCACAGTTCCATCTACTCATAAAGAGATTTATTCTTTCACTCATGAAAACACAATAACAAATAATTGCAAACAATGTTCACACCATGCATTGGGTTAATTTTACCCTCTTATATTCAAAAGTGAAAATGACTACAACTGTAATAGAAAAAAAAAACCTGAAAACTCATAAACCTCCTACTAACTTGCATCTACCTACAACCAACCTCATTTGGGCTTACAAAACCTCTATTTATCTCAGAGGTTCTTAGGGTTTCCCCTGGCTACCTATCTACTCTAAAACTTAACCTAATGACTATCTAGACCAGTCGCATTCCAGAGCCGTAGTGAAAACTCCCACTTCGCTCGCGATCGTTCAAGCGTGCCTCATAAGATTAATTCCGGCGCTAAGTTAAGGTGGATTTCAAAATATCTGCTATAACTGCCAGAGTTGAGCTTCCGTGCAGATTCCTTGACGTTGATAGGTCTTGCTCCCCGCGATTGCCAACGATGCTCCTGCATCATACTCCCCTTGAAAAAAATTCATGGACTCCTGTCCATGAGCTCCTACACTGACTTTCCATGCTTTTGGATAACAAATTCATTTTCCCAACTGCCATCTTCTATTGGGTGTCCTTTCCATTTGACCAGATATTCAAAATAGGCCTTCCTCCTGGTCTTCTTGCCAATCCTCTGATTAACAATCTTCTCCATTTGTGGGTTTTTTGCTATGGGCATTTTTTTTTTCCACTGAATCTTCTCTTGATCTTCTGATCCCTCTGTGTCATCTTTCCTGTAAGGATACAGGTCTGAGACATTGAATATGGGCGATATGGCCACATCATCTGGCAGCTCAATCTCATAGGAGTTTGCATCAAACTTTCTCAAGATCTTACATGTTTCTATCTTCTTCATCTTTAGCTTTTTATATGTTCCCCTAGGGAACCTCTCTTTCCTGACATGTGCCAGAACCTGATCTCCTACTTCAAATTGAAGTTCTCTGCGGGGTTTATTATCTCTGCGCTTGTACTCTTGGTTAGAACTCTGCAACTGTCCTCTAATCTAGCTAATCTAGTTATGGAGCCTCTTCATTTCTGCAACAAAATCTTCTGCTACAACACTCCTGATCTCACTCTATTCCAAGTCTCTCAACTAAGATACTCCCCTGGGTTGCATTCCATACAATATTTGGAATGGGCTATTTCCAGTGCTCCTGTTTGGTGAGTCATTGTATGCAAATTCTGCTTGCAGCGAAATTTGATCCCATTGATTATGGTGCTCAGTGACCAAACTCCTCAATAAGTTTCCCAAACTTCCATTTATCACCTCAGTTTGTCCATCTGTCTGAGGGTGATAAGATGAGCTGAAGGACAAATTTGTCCCCAACTTCTTCCACAGTGTTCTCCAAAAATGACCAACAAATTTCATGTCTCTGTCCGAGACAATGCTTCTGGGTAGGCCGTGAAGTCTTACAACTTCCTTGAAAAACAGATTCACAACATGTGTTGCATCACTGGTCTTCTAGCATGGGATAAAATGTGCCATCTTTGAAAATCTATCCACCACCACAAATATGGAATCAAATCTTCTTTGCGTTCTTGGCAATCCCAACATAAAATCCATGCTTATTGCATCCCAAGGCCTCTTCGGTATTGGCAATGGTTGATACAATCCAATGTTCTGTCTCTTCCCTTTTGCATGTTGGAAGATTCTACATATGTTCACAAACTTTATCACTTCTATTCTCATACCTGGCTAATAGTATGAACCAATCAACTGTGCAAACATTTTATCATGGCCGAAATGTCCAGCCAATCCTCCACTATGCTTTTCTTTCAAAAGGTTATCCCTCATTGAGCATTTTGGTATGCACAACTAATATCCCTTCAACAACAATCCCTCTTGAATCATGTACTCTGTCCACTGGCTTCTGTCTCTCAGCACAGGGTCTGCATGTGCTTCGTATGCTTCCTTGAAATCTTTATCATCACAATACATGTCCTTAAGGTGTTCAAACCCCAAGGTCTTCACCTGAAATTCCTACATAATCAAACATCTCCTGCTTAATGCATCAACACATTTTTTTAGCATTCCCAACAATATGTTTTATGACAAAAGTAAAATTCTGCATAAACTCAACCCATTTTGCATGCCTCTGATTCAATTTTTCCTGCATGGTTATGAATTGTAAAGCTTGGTTATCGCTATACAAGACAAATTCTTGTGGGACAAGATAATGTCTCCATTTCTTCAAGGCTTGAATTATGACATAAAACTCTTTGTCATATGTGGAGTATTTTCTCTTGGTCTCATTCAACTTTTCACTGAAATAGGCAACAAGTCTATTATCCTGGCTCAAAACTGCTCCAATTGCAACTCCACTTGCATCACGTCTCAATTGGAATGTCTTTTCAAAATTCGGTAAGAGCAGAATTGGTTGTTCTGTTATTTTCTCCTTTAGTATATTGAAGCTCCTCTCAGCTTCCTCTGTCCATTTAAAATACTTGTGCTTCTTCTTCACTGTATCCATCATTGGTGCACAAATTTCACTGAAGTCTCTGATGAAATTCCTATAGAATCTTGCTAATCCATGGAAGTTCCTTACCTCAAACATACTTCTTGGTGACGACCATTCTTTGATTGCTTTCACCTTCTCTGGATCCATCTTCAGTTCATTTGAAGAGATCACAAAACCCAAGTAAATGAGTTCTGTCTTCATAAAAGTTGACTTCTTCAAATTTATCAACAACTTATCCTGCTGTAGCCTCCTCATCACTAATGTCAGGTGTCTCAAATGCTCTTCTTTAGTCCGAGTAAAGATCAATATATCATCCATATACACAACCACAAACTTTCCAATGAAATGTTTCAATATTTCATTCATCAGCCTCATAAAAGTACACGAAGCATTTATTAAGCCAAATGACATGATAAGCCACTCATACAAACCTTCATTTGTCTTAACCGTTGTTTTCCACTCATCACCTTCTCTCATCCTGATCTAGTGATATCCACTTTTCAAATCTATTTTGGAAAAGAAATTTGCTCCAAATAAGCAATCCATTAAATCATCCATTCTTGGTAAAGGAATTCTATACCTGATGGTGATATTGTTAATGACTCTTGAGTCTGTGCACATTCTCCATCCTCCATCTCTCTTTGGACTCAATATAGTTGGTACTGCACATGGACTCAAGCTCTCTCTGACCAAACCCTTGTCTAACAATTCCTGGACTTGGTTATTCACTTCCTCATTCTCTCGAGGTGTCAATCTGTATGTTTCTTTGTTTGGCATACTTTCTCCTGGTATCAAGTCAATATGGTGGTTGATACTTCTGATGGGTGGCAATGAGTTAGGCAACTCATCCACCACTGTATCAGCGAAACTTTCCTGCAATTCTCGAACTTCTTCAGGAAAATCATCCATTGAAGTACTTGTAAGGATAACTCTCGGTTTCCTCACCACAACGAACTACATCTACTGTTCTTTCTTGACTTCTTTCAGGAGTTCCTTCCCACTCATGAGAAGTATGCTTGTGTTGGCTTCCTCTTTCACTTTCTTCGCCTCTATTGGCAACAACATGTGTGTTCTACCATTCTTCTCCAGGGTGTATGTATTTTTCCTCCCATCATGAATGACATTCCTGTCAAACTGCCATGGTCTTCCCAACAAAATATGGCATACATCCATGGGAATTAAATCACATAGAATTTTATCTCTATATCCTCCTATATTAAATTAAACCAAGCATTATTTAGTAACCATTACCTGGTGTCCCTTTTGCAACCATGAAACTTTGTAAGGCTTCGGGTGTGCAGTTGTCTCCATCTCCAATTTCTCCACCATCTCCGTGGATACTAAGTTATTAGTGCTCCCACTGTCAATTATCACCTTGCATACTCTGTCTTTAGTCTTGCAAGTTGTTCTGAAGAGACTGTTCCTTTGCACTGGATTTTCAACTTCTACCTCTGGTTTTAAGGGAACTTTCCTCAACATTAGGGATCTTCCATCCTCTGCTCCTTCTGCTTCAACATTCCCTCTCTGTGATTCTGAAATGTGAGCTTCACCTCCTCCTTCTCTCTTTTTCTCGGTACAGTCCCAAGACATGTGCCCTGCCTTTCCACAGGTATAGCATCTTACTTCTCCTCCTCCTCTTCTTCGTCTTCCTCTAGAAGAACTTCTTCCACCACCCTATCTTTCTCTGGAACTTCCTCCTCTTTTCGAGTGACTCTGTGGTTTCTCAGCCTTGTCCTTAGGCTTATGTGCTCTGTCATGGGTAACTCCCTTGCTTTTGTTTGGCACTGGGTTTTTACCTCTCCCTCATTGGCTTTGTTTTCTGGCCAACTTCTCTTCTGCTTTCAGCATAAACTAATAAGAATCCTGCACTATCCTTACTAACATCATGTTGAGCTCATCCCAGATTTCATATCTGAGGCCATTTATATATCTGGAAACTTTTTCTTCATCTCTCTCCCTTTGTCCAATTCTGATGTTCAGCTTATAGAAATCCTCTGTGTACTCCTTAACTGTCATCCCTTTCTGTCTTAGGTTCTGCATTTTCCTGAATAGATTGAACTGATAATCCTTGGGCATGAAATTAGCCTTCATCTTGGTTACCATTCTGTCCCAAATATTTACCTTATGTTTTCCCTTGTTTCTCCTCCCAGCCTGCAGTTCATCCCACCACAACGCTACATGTCCTTTTGGCCTGGTGACATCCTGTTTCACCCTTTTCTCTTCATCGACCTCTTCATAGTCGAAATGTTTGTCCATGGATCTTATCCAATCCAGCAGCTCCTCAGCATCTGAATTTCCTTCATACATTGGGACCTCTATCTTGGATCTGCCTCTCAATCTGGCAACTGCTCTTAGCAAGCGTTCTTCGAAAATATCCTCTTCTGCAGCTTCTTCGACGAAATTCTTGCCCACAAATTCCTCGCTCTCTACATCGCTGATGTCTCCAATATCAGGTGCTGTTCTCTGCACTACCTCTATTGCCTCCAATCTTGCACGAAGTTCTCGCATCTCCCTTTATGCAACTCGATTGGATAAAGGTGGTTCTGCTCATCTCCTTGATGACATTGTGTTGACTGTCTGTCACATAGAGAGTACAACTCTGAGTTCTTTTGTCTCTTCTCCTTTGCATGCTGTCTGAAAGAAAAACTTCATCTCTGATACCACTTGATGCAGGCCCCCCTTCTCTTCTAAGGGCTGTGCGACCTTTCGGTCTAGGATAGATCAAGAAACTGAGTCTGATTGACTCTTCAGGCCTCCGCTAGACCCAAACCCACTTACACAGGTCCTTTCTCCAAAAGCGCAGGTTGTATGAGACTCGTGGGTTTTCTTCTGAGTGATGTTCAACTTCCGCGTTACCCAGGTGCTAGCTCTCCTCTGACTAAGCCCCTTCCCTCTTGAGACCATGGTTATGACCACTCGCCTAACTCAAAATGCATTTCACGATTTTGCGTGTCGACATTTACGTGCGAGTCACCTCGACTCTCTCGACCCCCGAAATCCCGATAGGGACCTATTGCATGCTAGCCCCTCTCTCTCCATGACCACTGGCTGTGACCACGCGCTTGAATGAAAGGCGCGTCACGATTTCTCTTTTTGTGAATCTGGGAGTGCTGCTACCTCCAGTCTCCCAATATCCGAAATCGCGATGGGTCTAGATCGATGGTCCAGATCTCTCCTTTGATCAACGACTCAGATCAAGTCGCGATTTCGCGTTTTGCGAGTTCTCACGACTCAACCTTTGACTCCTTCGAGTCATGAGTCAGTGGAACACTAATCTCTCACCACATGTCCTCCTTGATGATGGACGGTCCTGATGATTTCTAAATTTCGTGACCTTGTTATTCTAGTGTGCCTTCAAAGCTTTAATGTTAGTGCACCTTACCTTGATCCAATGACTACAATTCTCTTACACTTGGGCCAAATGAATGAGATCCTTCCTCCTCTATGCTTTCTCCTTGTTGTCTGGATGCTAGTTGGATGGTCCAGATCTTTCCCCCTGAGCTTACACTTTCTTCAGACTTAGAATATTTTTAAAGGATTGAAAGGCTTCAACCTTTGTCCTTCATGCAAGTTCATTTCTTGGGTCTTGTTAACACTTGTGAAAAGTGTTATTCCTATCGATCTTGGTCTCGTGGAGACTTCGACTTCCCGCACACTCCTTTCATTTTAGGGATTTCGATAACTCAGATTCTAAGGATTTCTCGGAGAGAAATTCCTCTCGCCCTCCTAGCGTTCTCCTTTTTAGTTCTTCGACTTCTTGCAAAGTCCCTTCGACACTTAGTCGAATCTCGGATCTGTGCACTCCTTGCACCAGATCTTTACACAAGTTTTTGTGTTCTTGCGGATGACTGTGCATGCCTTGCACCAGTCTCTTTGCGTTCCTTGCAAAGGGAAAGTTTCGTGTTATCTCTTCCGAGCTTCGGAACCAAAACTGATTCTGTCACGCACGCCTTGCGTTTTGTGTGCACACCTTACACCACCTCAATAGAAGAGAAACAATTGAAACTTATCCTAACATTCACAGTTCCATCTACTCATAAAGAGATTCAGTCATTCACTCATGAAAACATAATAACAGAGAATTGCAAACAATGTTCACACCATGCATTGGGTCAATTTTCCGCTATTATATTCAAAAGTGAAAATGGCTACAACTGTAATAATAAAAAAAAAACTGAAAACTTAGAAACCTCCTACTAACTCGCATCTACCTACAACCAACCTCATTTGGGTTTACAAAACATCTATTTATCCTAGAGGTTCTTAGGGTTTCCCCTGGCTACCTGTCTACTCTAAAACTTAACCTAACAACTATCTAGACCAGTGGCATTCAAGCGTGCCTCAAAAGATTAATTATGACGTTGAGTTAAGGCAGATTTCAAAATATTTGCTGCAGCTGCCAGCGTTGAGCTCCCATACAGATTCCTTGATGTTGATAGGTCTTTCTCCGCGTGATTTCCAACGATGCTCCTGCATCATACTCCCCTTGACAAAAATTCATGGTCTCATGTCCATGAGCTCCTGCATTGACTTTCCATGTTTTTGGATAACAACTTCATTTTTCCAGCTGGCACCTGCTATTGGGTGTCCTTTCCATTTGACCAGATATTCAAAATAGGTCTTCCTCCTGGTCTTCTTGCCAATCCTCTGATTAACTATCTTCTCCATCTGTGGTTTTTCTGCTATGGGCATTTTTTTTTGCCACTAAATCTTCTCTTGATCTTCTAATCCCTTTGTGTCATCTTTCTTGTAAGGATACAGGTCCGAGACATTGAATATGGGTGATATGCCCACATCATCTGGCAACTCAATCTCATAAGCGTTTGCATCAAACTTCCTCAAGATCTTACATGGTCCTATCTTCTTCATCTTTAGCTGGTTATATGTTCCCATAGGGAACCTCTCTTTCCTGAGATGTGCCAGAACCTGATCTCAAGATTCAAATTGAAGTTCTTTGCAGTGTTGATTAGCTCCGCACTTTTACTCTTGGTTAGAACTCTGTAGCTATCCTCTGATCTAGCTACGGAGCCTCTGCATTTCTGCAGCAAAATCTTCTGCTCCAACGCTCCTGATCTCACTCTATTCCAGGTCTCTCAACTCAGATACTCCCTTGGGTTGCATTGCATACAATATTTGGAATGGACTCTTTCCAGTGCTCCTTCTTGGTGAGTCATTGTATGCAAATTCTGCTTGCGGAAGAATTTGATCCCACTGATTATGGTGCTCAGTGACCAGAATCCTCAATAAATTTCTCAAATTTCTGTTTACCACCTCAATCTATCCATCTGTCTGACGGTGATAAGTTGAGCTAAAGGACAAATGTATCCCCAACTTCTTCCATATTGTTCTCCAAAAATGAACAACAAATTTTGTGTCTCTGTCCGAGACAATGCTTCTGAGTAGGCCGTGAAGTCTTACAACTTCCTTGAAAAACAGATTCACAACATGTGTTGCATCACTGGTCTTCTGGCATGGGATAAAATGTGCCATCTTTGAAAATCTATCCACCAACACAAATATTGAATCAAATCTTCTTTGTGTTCTTGGCAGTCCCAAAACAAAATCCATGCTTATTGCATCCCAAGGCCTCTTTGGTATTGACAATGGTTGGTACAATCCAGTGTTCTGTCTCTTCCCTTTTGCATGTTGGCAGATTCTACATCTGTTCACAAAATTTATCACTTCTTTTCTCATACCTGGCCAATAGTATGAATTGCTCAACTATGCAAACATTTTATCATGGGCGAAATGTCCAGCCAATCCTCCACTATGATTTTCTTTCAAAAGGTTATCCTTCATTGATCATTTTGGTATGCACAATTGATTTCCCTTGAACAACAATCCCTCTTGAATCATGTACTTTGTCCACTAGCTTCTGTCTCTCACCACAGGGTCCGCACATGCTTCGTATGCTTCCTAGAAATCTGTATCATCACAATACATGTCCTTAAGGTGTTCAAACCCCAAGGTCTTCACTTGAAATTCCTCCAGAATCAAACATCTCCTGCTTAATGCATCAACAACTTTGTTAGCATTCCCAACGATATGTTTTATGACAAAAGTAAAATTTTGCATAGACTCAACCCATTTTGCATGCCTCTAATTCAATTTTTCCTGCCTGGTTATGAATTGTAAAGCATGGTTATCGCTATACAAGACAAATTCTTGTGGGACAAGATAATGTCTCCATTTCTTCAAGGCTTGAATTATGGCATAAAACTCCTTGTCATATGTGG
This sequence comes from Picea sitchensis, assembly GCA_010110895.2. Classification (NCBI taxonomy): domain Eukaryota; kingdom Viridiplantae; phylum Streptophyta; class Pinopsida; order Pinales; family Pinaceae; genus Picea; species Picea sitchensis. The sequence continues at coordinate 85,618 of SNQJ01S0069625.1, read as the reverse complement.
ATTATTTTCTCTTGGTCTCATTCAAATTCTCACTGAAATAGGCAACAGGTCTATTATCCTAGCTCAAAATTGCTCCAATTGCAACTCCACTTGCATCACATCTCACCTGGAATGTCTTTTCAAAATTCGACAAGACCAGAATTGGTCGTTCTGTTATTTTCTCCTTCAGTATATTGAATCTCCTCTCGACCTCCTCTGTCCATTTAAAAGACTTGTGCTTCTTCTTCACTGTATTCATCATTGGTGCACAAATTCCACTGAAGTCTCTGATGAAATTCCTATAGAATCTTGCTAATCCATGGAATCTCCTTACCTCAAACATACTTCTTGGTGACGACCATTCTTTGATTGCTTTCACCTTTTCTGGATCCATCTTCAGTTCATTTGAAGAGATCACAAAACCCAAGTAAATGAGTTCTGTCTTGATAAAAGAGGACTTCTTCAGATTTATCAACAACTTCTCTTGCTGTAGCCTCCTCATCACTAATGTAAAGTGCCTCAAATGCTCTTCTTTAGTCCTGCTAAAGATCAATATATCATCCAGATACACAACCACAAACTTGCCAATGAAATCTTTTAGTATTTCATTCATTAGCCACATAAAAGTACTCGTGGCATTTTTTAAGCCAAATGGCATGACAAGCCACTCATACAAACCTTTGTTTGTCTTAAAGGCTGTTTTCTAGTCATCACCCTCTCTCATCCTGATCTGGTGATATCCACTTTTCAAATCTATTTTGGAAAAGAAATTTGCTCCACTTAAGCAGTCCATTAAATCATCCATTCTTGGTAAATGAATTGTATACCTGATGGTGATCTTGTTAATGGCTCTTGACTCTGTGCACATTCTCCATCCTCAATCTCTATTTGGACTCAATACCGTTGGTACTGCACATGGACTCAAGCTCTCTCTGACAAAACCCTTGTCTAACAATTCTCGGACTTGGTTCTTCACTTCCTCATTCTATCAAGCTGCCAATCTATATGCTATTTTGTTTGGCAGACTTGCTCCTGGTATCAAGTCAATATTGTGGATGATACTTCTGATGGGTGGAAATGAGTTAGGCATCTCATCCACCACTATGTCAACGAAACTTTCCAGTAATTCTTGAACTTCTTCAGGCAAATCATCCATCGAAGTACTTGTAAGGATAACTCTGGGTTTCCTCACCACAACGAACTGCATCTCCTGTTCTTTCTTGACTTATTTTAGGAGTTCCTTCCCACTCATGAGAAATATGCTTGTGCTGGCTTCCTCTTTCACTTTCTTCTCCTCTGTTGGCAACAACATGTGTGTTCTAGCATTCTTCTCCAAGGTGTATGTATTTTTTCTCCCATCATGTATGACATTCCTGTCAAACTGTCATGGTCTTCCCAACAAAATATGGCATACATCCATGGGAATTACATCACATAGAATTTTATCTCTATATCCTCCTATCTTAAATTCAACCAAGCATTGTTTAGTAACCATTACCTGGTGTCCCTTCTGCAACCATGAGACTTTGTAAGAATTTGGGTGTGCAGTTGTCTCCAGCTCCAATTTCTCCACCATCTCTATGGATACTAAGTTAGTAGTGCTCCCACTGTCAATTATCACCTTTCATACTATGTCTTTAGTCTTGCAAGATGTTCTGAAGAGACTGTTCCTCTACATTGGCTTTCCAACTTTTGCCTCTGGTTTTAAGAGAACCTTCCTCAACATAAGGGATCTTCCATCCTCTGCTCCTTTTGCGTCAACATTCCCTCTCTATTCTTCTGAAATGTGAGCTTCACCTCCTCCTTTATTTTTCTTGGGATAGTCCCAAGACATGTGCCCTATCTTTCCACAGGCATAGCATCTTACTTCTCCCCCTCCTCTTCTTCCTCTTCCTCTAGAAGAACTTCTTCCACCACCCTGTCTTTCTCGGGAACTTTCTCATCTTTCGGAGTGACTGTGTGGTTTTTCAGCCTCGTCCTTATTCTTATGTGATCTGTCATGGGTAACTCCCTTACTTTTGTTTGGGGCTGGGTTTTTACCTCTCCCTCACTGGCTTTGTTTTCTAGCCAACTTCTTTTCTGCTTTCAGCGAAAAATGATAAGCATCCTCCACTGTCCTTACTGACATCATGTTGAGCTCATCCTGGATTTCATATCGCAGGCCATTTATATATCTGGAAAATTTTTCTTCATCTCTCTCCCATTGTCCAGTTCTGATGTTCAACTTATAGAAATCCTCTGTGTACTCCTTAACTGTCATCCCTTTCTGTCTCAGGTTCTGCATCTTCCTGAACGGATTGATCTGATAATCCTTGGGCATGAACTTAGCCTTTAGCTTTGCTACCATTTTGTCCCAACTCTTTATCTTCTGTTTTCCCTTGTTTCTCCTCTTAGCCCGTAGTTCATCCCACCATAGCGCTGCATTTCCTTTTAGCCCAGTGACAACCTGTTTCACCCTTTTCTCTTCATCAACCTTTTCATAGTTCAAGACAATGCTTCTGGGTAGGCCGTGAAGTCTTACAACTTCCTTGAAAAAAAGATTCGCAACATGTGTTGCATCACTGGTTTTCTGGCATGGGATAAAATGTGTCATCTTTGAAAATCTGTCCACCACCACAAATATTGAATCAAATATTCTTTGGGTTCTTGGCAGTCCCAACACAAAATCCATGCTTATTGCATCCCAAGGCCTCTTTGGTATTGACAATGGTTGATACAATCTAGTGTTTTGTCTCTTCCCTTTTGCATGTTGGCAGATTCTACATCTTTTCACAAACTTTCTCACTTCTATTCTCATACCTTGTCAATAGTATGAATTGCTCAGCTGTGGAAACGTTTTATCATGGCCGAAATGTCCAACCAATCCTTAATATGATTTTCTTTCAAAAGGTTATCCCTCATTGAGCATTTTGGTATGCACAACTGATTTCCCTTGAATAACAATCCCTCTTGAATCATGTACTCTGTCCAATGGCTTCTGTCTCTTAGCACATGGTCCGCACATGCTTCGTATGCTTCCTTGAAATATGTATCATCACAATACATGTCCTTAAAGTGTTCAAACCCCAAGGTCTTCACCTGAAATTCCTTCAGAATAAAAAATCTCATGCTTAATGCATCAACAACTTTGTTAGCATTCCCAACGATATGTTTTATGACAAAAGTAAAATTCTACATAAACGCAACCCATTTTGCATGCCTCTGATTCAATTTTTCCTGCCTGGTTATGAATTGTAAAGCCTGGTTATTGCTATACAAGACAAATTCTTGTGGGACAAGATAATGTCTCCATTTCTTCAAGGCTTGAATTATGGCATAAAACTCCTTGTCATATGTGGAGTATTTTCTCTTGGTCTCAGTCAAATTCTCACTGAAATAGGCAATAGGTCTATTATCCTGGCTCAAAACGGCTCCATTTGCAACTCCACTTGCATCCCATCTCACCTAGAATGCCTTTTCAAAATTCACTAAGACCAGAATTGGTCATTCTGTTATTTTCTCCTTCAGTATATTGAATCTCTTCTTGGCCTCCTTTGTCCATTTAAAAGACTTGTGCTTATTCTTCACTATATCCATCATTGGTGCACAAATTCCACTTAAGTCTCTGATGAACTTCCTATAGAAGCTTGCAAATCCATGGAAGCTCCTTACCTCAAACATACTTCTTGGTGACAACCGTTCTTTGATTTCTTTCACCTTCTTTAGATCCATCTTCAGTTCATTTGAAGAGATCACAAAACCCAAGTAAATGAGTTCTACCTTCATAAAAGATGACTTCTTCAGATTTATCAACAACTTCTCCTATTGTAGCCTCCTCATCACTAATGTCAGGTGCCTTAAATGCTCTTCTTTAGTCCTGCTAAAGATCAGTATATTATCCAGATAGACAACCACAAACTTGCCAATTAAATATTTCAGTATTTCATTCATTAGCCTCATAAAAGTACTTGGGGCATTTGTTAAGTCAAATGGCATGACAAGCCACTCATACAAACCTTCGTTTGTCTTAAAGGTTGTTTTCCACTCATCACCTTCTCTCATCCTGATTTGGTGATATCCACTTTTCAAATCCATTTTGGAAAATAAATTTGCTCCACTTAAGCAGTCCATTAAATCATTCATTCTTGGTAAAGGAATTCTATACCTGATGGTGATCTTGTTAATGGCTCTTGAGTCTGTGCACATTCTCCATCTTGCATCTCTCTTTGGACTCAATACAGTTGGTACTTCACATGGACTCAAGCTCTCTCTCTCTTTTTTTTTGACAAAAACAGTTAGGAGATTTTTATATTAAAAACAATGGGCATGCCTGATGCGAACGCGCCACCCAGGCCACGTCCACTCCCACAGGACCTTCACTTCCCTAGGCCCGAAGAACTGAAATTCTCTTCAACTCCCTTATCGGGAGCCTTAATACCCACATAATGCTCTCTATGATTCCCATTGTCCTATCGGGAAATCCCCTCGTCGAAAAATCGGCCTTTTCACTGTCGTGATCTACTGCTCTCACGGATCCCCGATTCCCGATCCCCGATAGCACTCACTACACCCTTTAGCCCCTCCGGCTAACTCTTTTCTCATGTGACCTGCTGGTCTACAAGACCACGGTCCTTTCCCCTATCGGAGTTTCAAAATTCGCAAATTTGAAATGCGTAGAACTCCCACCCTTGGGTTCTCCGATTTCCGATGCCACCTAGCGTTGAACCACTACAAGGCTCGACCTTTCAACACCTGTCCTCCATTGAAGTAATAATACTATGGGACCATCACATTTCGGGATTTCACGACTTCTCCTGTCGTGAGTTTCTCGTCACCGAGAATACTGAAATGTCGAACCCCGATGCACGTGTGAACGCTTTCCTCCATGTCACCGCTTCCTCGTCGCTCTATCAGGTATCGTGAAATCATGATTTCTAATGCAACGATTCCTTTGCATGCGGAAACCCCGAAATGCCGAACGCCAACTCCTTGGGATCCTCTGACATGCGTCCCTCAAATCGAATGGTTCAGACGGTGTCGGGAAATCGCGGATCGCGATTTTGTTGTGCAAGAGTTTCACGACTCCGGAAACCCCGATGTTCCGAACGTCGACTCGTCAGGATCTCCTGCCACGCGTCCTCGCCAATGGACGGTTCAAACCTCCCGTCGGGAAATTGCGGATCGCGATTCCAATATGCGAGAGTTATGTGCTCTTGGAAACCCCGATTCTCCGATGAACTGAACTCCGATGGCTCCCTAGCTCCTTGACACGTGTCCTTCCAGAACCAACGGCTGAGATCCTTCCTCGGGATTTCGAGAATCACAAGGTCCCAATTCTCTGCCTTTTCAAAACCCCGATGATTCTAATATCCCGATGACTTCTTCTCTGCACATGAGGGCTTAAACCCGACGCAACTTTCCTATGATCTAACGGCTGACGGGAAAACAACCCCTGATCCAATGGCGCACCGACCTTTCGAGCTCGGATCCGGTGTGGTCGAAACCTCTTCGCACCTCTGTGAGATCCAACAGCTGACGGGTTTTATCAATCTCCCCTGTAGATCCTGACCCTTGATTTCCTTTCTCCTTGGGGATCTCTTGGCATGGAAATTCTCTTGTGAAACCCTTCAATAATTATGAAGGCCTCTCTTCCTCCTGAGCTTCCTTCACACTTCCCGACCTCTTAGAAAAGAGATCTCTTTGCGCGCACTCCTTGTGGCAACCCTGCAAACACTTCAAGTGTTTGAACTTCTTTTGACTCTGTGCACACCTGCAACAACAGTCCTCGATTTCCTTTGCTCAGATCTACAACTGAGACTTCTTCTTCAGCCTGCGCACTCCTTGCACAGCTTCAACAACCCCAAATCCACTTCTGGGTGAATGAGAACAAGAGTTAGACTACTGATCCCTCATCAACGCACTCCTTGCAGATGAATTCAACTGCACACCTTGCAGGAATCTCCTGGCTCAGATAGAGAGACAATTGAAACTCATTCCATCTCCCTTTCAGACTTCAGTCGAAACATGAAATCACATGCACAACATATACAAAGAAAATTCATATCAAGAAGCAAACATTCATGAGCACATAACCAACATACACAGAGAAACAACACCAATCATGAGTTTGAATCAGAACTTCTTCTATTAATTCAAATGCCTGTACATGGGTGTTCTTCATACACTATTCTCTGTTTTCTCTTCTCTTCTCCTGAATGCTTCCATTCAATAATGCTCAGGCTAATGTTACAATGTACAAAGGAGGGTGTCTATATCCATTTTCCCTCTCGAATCTCTAAACTGTCTAATCTAGACTTAAATCCTATCTACCAGCATTAACTAGATTAAATGCCTCATATCTACTTCAGACAAGAGAGTATGGCTCGAGGTCTGATACAATATACAAAAGGCGCTCCTTCATAAATGGTTCCTTGAAGGTTTGGCGCTTCATTTTCCAAAAAGAAGTTTTCAAAGCAATATGTCATGTGTTAAAAAAAACACATGCGCTGGCTTCACACTTGCTTTGGTAATTGTGATGCTCCTGCATCATACTCCCTTGTTTGAAAGATTTCATGGGCTCCTGTCCATGAGCTCCTGCACGGTCTGTCCATTCTTTTGAATCTCTGCTTCATTCTCCTAGCTGGCATCTTCCACTAGATGATTTTTCCATTTGACCAGATACTCAAAATACTGCTTTCGCCTGGTCTTCTTGCTCACCCTCTTATCAAGTATACGCTCCATCTGTGGCTTTTCTGCAATCGACATCTGCTTCTACCACTGGATTTCTAGCTGTTCATCATTTCCAGCTCCTGCTTCCTCAGCCTTATATGGATATAAGTCTAAGACATTGAATGTCGGAGATATTCCGATCTCATCCGACAATTCAATCTCATNTCTTTAGGACTCTGCATGGCCCAATTTTCTTCATTTTTAGCTTATTGTATGTTCCTCTCGGGAACCTTTCCTTCCTCAGATGTGCTAGAACTAGATCACCAACCTCGAACTGAAGTTGTCTTCGATGTTGATCCGCTCTGCGCTTATATTCCTGGTTTGCTTCCAACAATCGCTCCTTCACCCTGCTGTGAAGTTATTTCATTGCCTCTGCGAATTCTTCAGCGTCTGCGCTCTTAGTCATTATCTGCTCTGAGTCCCTTAGTTCAGAAACTCCTCTTGGTTGCCTGCCATATACAATTTCAAATGGACTTTTGCCTGTGCTCCTGTTCACTGAGTCGTTGTATGCAAACTCTGCCTGTGGCAACACATTGTCCCAGCTGCTATGGTGCTCTGTCACCAAGCTTCTTAATAAATATCCCAGACTTCTATTTACCACCTCTGTTTTCCCATCCGTCTGAGGATGATAGGCAGAACTAAACATCAAATTAGTCCCCATATTTTTCCACAGTGTCCTCCAGAAATGTCCAATGAATTTCGTATCCCTGTCCGATACTATGCTTCTGGGTAAACCATGAAGTCTAATGATCTCCTTGAAAAACAAATTTGCAATATGAGTCACATCGCTGGTCTTCTGGCATGGGATAAAATGTGCCATTTTGGAAAACCTGTCAACCACCACAAAGATCGAATCATGTACTCTTTGCATCCTCGACAATCCCAATATGAAATCCATGCTGATTTCATCCCACGGCCTCTCGGGTATGGGTAATGGTTGATAGAATCTTGCATTCTGCTTCCTGCCCTTTGAATGATGGCAAATTCTACATCTGTCGACAAACTTCTTGACCTCCGACCGCATTCCTGGCCAAAAGTATGCTTCGCTCAGCTTTGCAAATGTTTTGTCATGGCCAAAATGCCTTGCTAATCCACCACTGTGCTTCTCTTTTAGCAGATTCTCCCTCATGGAGCAATTCAGAATGCATAACTGATTTCCTCTAAACAATAGTCCATTTTGGATCATGTAATCTAGCCAGGGGCTTCTGTCTCTGAGAACTGGATTCTCAGTTGCTTCGTATGCCTCTGCAAAATCTCCATCACCTGCATACATCTCCCTAAGATTTTCAAAACCCAATGTCTTGACTCTGAACTCCTGCAGCAACAAACACTTCCTACTCAAAGCATCAACCACTTTGTTAGCAGTACCTGAAATGTGTTTAATTACAAATGTAAAATTCTGCATATACTCTACCCATTTAGCATGTTTCTGATTCAACTTCTCCTGTTGAGTCACAAACTGCAATGCATGATTATCACTATACAAAACAAATTCTTTCGGAATCAAATAATGCCTCCACTTCTTCAACGCTTGTATGATAGCGTAAAATTCTTTGTCATACGTGGAGTATTTCACTTTTGCCTCATCCAGCTTCTCACTGAAATATGCAATTGGTCTGTCCTCCTGGCTCAAGACCGCTCCTATGGCAAAGCCACTTGCATCACATTTCACCTGAAATGTCTTTAGGAAATCTGGAAACACCAAAATTGGTTGCTCTGTGATCTTCCGCTTCAACAGATTGAAGCTCTTCTCTGCCTCTTCAGTCCAATGAAAAGATTTATGTCTTTTCTTAACAGTATCCATCATTGCTGCGCTAATTCCACTGAAATTCCTGATGAATTTTCGGTAGAAACTAGCTAGTCCATGAAAACTTCTCACCTCGAAAATATTCTTCGGTGATGGCCAATTCTTAATTACCTCCACTTTACTTGGATCCATCTTCAATTCATTTGCCGATATGACAAACCCCAAGTAAATGAGTTATGTCTTCATAAATGAAGATTTCCTCATGTTGATCAACAACTTCTCTTGCTGTAGCTTCCTCATTACTGCAGTTAAATGCTTCAGATGTTCTTCTTTTGTTTTGCTGAAAATTAATATGTCATCCAGATAAACAATGACAAACTTACCAATGAATTCCTTCAACACTTCATTCATTAGCCTCATGAAGGTACTCGGTGCATTTGTCAAGCCAAACAGCATGACTAGCCATTCATATAACCCTTCGTTGGTTTTGAAGGTTGTCTTCCATTCATCGCCTTCCCTCATGCGAATCTGATGGTATCTGCTTTTCAAATCAACCTTTGAAATTTTTTTGGCTCCACTTAAATAGTCCATCAAGTCATCCATCCGTGGCAATGGAAACATGTACCTGATGGTTATCTTGTTAATGGCTCTGGAATCAGTGCACATTCTCCAACCTCCATCTTTCTTTGGACTCAGTACCGTTGGAACGACACACAGACTTAAACTTTCCTTGATCAGTCCTTTATCTAACAGTTCCTGTACCTGCCTTTTAACTTCTTCATTTTCTTGTGGCGTCAACCTGTACGCGACTTTGTTTGACAAACTGGCTCCTGGTATGAGGTCTATATAATGACTCACACTCCTCATCGGTGGAAACGAATGAGGTAATTCATCTACCACAATGTCAGTGAACTCTTCTAGCAGTTCCTGAATTTCTTCCGGCAAATCATCCACTCTTGTGCTGGTCAGAATGATTTTTGGTTTCCTGACCACAAAGAATTGTGGATCTTCCTTTTTCTTTACTTCCGCCAGAAGTTCCTTCCCACTCATGAGAAGTACCCTGTTGTTCGCTTCCGGTTTCACCTCCTTATCTTTTATCGAAAGTAACATATGTGTTCTTCCATTCTTCTCCAAAGTATATGTATTCATCTTCCCATCATGAATTACATTCCTGTCATATTGCCATGGTCTGCCTAGCAATAAATGACATACATCCATAGGAATAACATCACAGAGTATTTTATCATTATATCCACCTATCTTGATGTCAACTAAGCACTGTGTGGTGACACTTACCTAATGTCCCTTCTGTAACCATGAGACTTTATATGGACTCGGGTGATCAGTTGTCTCCAGCTCTAGTTTCTCCACCATCTCGGTTGAAACGAGATTATCAGTGCTTCCACTATCCACAATAACCTTGCATTTCCTGTCTTTGGTCTTGCATGTGGTTCTGAAAAGTCTGTTTCTTTGAGCTGTGTCCTCCACCTCCTTCTCGGGTTTTAAGAGAACCTTACGCATCATCAACGACCTTCCATCTTCTGCGTCTTCTGCCTCAGCATCTCGCCTTTGTGCCTCGGCGATGTGAGCTTCTCCTCCATCCTTCTTCCTATCTGGACAGTCAACTGCCTTGTGTCCATTCTTTCCACACGTGAAGCATGTGATGACTCCACCTCTGCCTCTTCCTCTACCTCTGGTACGAGGAAATGTGTTATTATCAGCGTATCCTCCGCCCTGTTCTATTTGCTGCCTTCGCTGTTCAGCGTGCTATCCTCGCTGTGAACTTACCTATCTTGGGCAACTGACTTACCTTTTGGTTGGCTCCTACCTCGGCCTCGCTGTGTTGGCTTACGGCTCCGATTCTCTTCAGCTTTCAATGCCATTTGATACGCATCCTCCACCATTATGATGGTTGTCATACTCATCTCGTCCTGGATATCGTATCTCAAGCCATTCAAATACCTGGCAACTTTTTCATCATCGTTCTCCCGATGACCTGCTCTGATATTCAGCCTATAGAATTCCTCAGTATACTCCTTTACTGTCATCAGCTTCTGTCTCAGGTTCTTCATTCTCCTGAACAATGTGATTTGATAATCCCTTGGGATGAATTTTGCCTTCATCTTCGCAATCATTCGGTCCCAGCTTTTTATCTTTTGCTTGCCTTTGGAACGTCTATCTGCTTGAAGCTCGTCCCACCATAATGCTGCGTGTCCCTTCAATTTTGTGACAGCATGTCTAAACTTTTTATCCTCCTCAATATCCTCATAATCGAAGTAGGTATCAAGAGCTCTGATCTAGTCTAGAAGCTCTTCTGCATCCAGACTTCCTTCATAAGCTGGAATGTCCATCTTTGTTTTTGAACTCATCCGGGTGATAACTTTAATTAATCGCTCATTGGATGCATCTTCGGCTACAACTTCTCCTTGTTGTTCAACTTCAACTTCGCCTTCGGAGTCACTTAGATCTCCAGCACTGGCTGTGCGTCTCTGCGCTGCTTCCATATCTTCTAATCTCACTCTGAGATCACGTATCTGTCTCTCCATTTCTGTATTTGGTACTTGTCTCCCCCTTCCTCTCGGGTTTCCCCTATCCTCTGGATTGGGTGATTGTCTTTCTCTCCTCGGCGGCATGGTGAAATTCTCTCTTCTCCTCTGCTACAGAAAATAGAGAAATTTTCTCACTCTGATACCACTTGATGCGAACGCGCCACCCAGGCCACGTCCACTCCCACAGGACCTTCACTTCCCTAGGCCCGAAGAACTGAAATGCTCTTCAACTCCCTTATCGAGAGCCTTAATACCCACATAATGCTCTCTATGATTCCCGTTGTCCTATCGGGAAATTCCCCCGTCGGAAAATCGACCTTTTCACTGTCGTGATCTACTGCTCTCACGGATCCCCGATTCCCGATCCCCAATAGCACTCACTACATCCTTTAGCCCCTCCGACTAACTCTTTTCGCATGTGACCTGCTGGTCTACAAGACCACGGTCCTTTCCCCTATCGGAGTTTCAGAATTTGCAAATTTGAAATGCGTAGAACTCCCACCCTCGGGTTCTCCAATTCTCCGATTTCCGATGCCACCTGGCATTGAACCACTGCAAGGCTCGACCTTTCAACACCTGTCCTCCACTGAAGTACTAAGACTATGGGACCATCGCGTTTCGGGATTTCACGACTTTTCCTGTCGTGAGTTTCTCGTCATCGAGAATCCCGAAATGCCGAACCCCGATGCACGTGTGAACGCTTTCCTCCACGTCACCGCTTCTTCATCGCTCTATTGGGTATCGCGAAATCGTGATTTCTAATGCAACGATTCCTTTGCATGCGAAAACCCCGAAATGTCGAACCCCGACTCCTTGGATCCTCTGAGATGCGTCCCTCAAATCGAATGGTTCAGACGGTGTCGGGAAATCGCGGATCGCGATTTTGTTGTGCAAGAGTTTCACGACTCCGGAAACCCTGATGTTCCGAACGCCGACTCGTCAGGATCTCCTGCCATGCGTCCTCGCCAATGGATGGTTCAAACCTCCCGTCGGGAAATCGCGGATCGCGATTCCAATATGCGAGAGTTCTGTGCTCTCGGAAACCCCGATTCTCCGATGAACTGAACTCCGATGGCTCCCTGTCTCCTTGACACGTGTCCTTCCAGAACCAATGGCTGAGATCCTTCCTCAGGATTTCGAGAATCACAAGGTCCCAATTCTCTACCTTTTCAAAACCCTGATGATTCTAATATCCCGATGAATCCTTCTCTGCACACGAGGGCTTAAACCCGACGCAACTTTCCTATGATCTAACGGCTGACGGGAAAACAACGCCTGATCCAACGACGCACCGACCTTTCAAGCTCGGCTCCGATGTGGTCATAACCTCTTCGCACCTCCGCAAGATCCAACAGTTGACGGGTTTTATCAATCTCCTCTGTAGATCCTGACCCTTGATTTCCTTTCTCCTTGGGGATCTCTTGGCACGAAAATTCTCTTGTGCAACCCTTCAATAATTCTGAAGGCCTCTCTTCCTCCTGAGCTTCCTTCACACTTCCTGACCTCTTAGAAAAGAGATCTCTTTGCGTGCACTCCTTGCGGAAACCCTGCAAACACTTCAAGTGTTCGAATTTCTTTTGACTCTGCGCACACCTGCAGTAGCAGTCCTCGATTTCCTTTGCTCGGATCTACAACTGAGACTTCTTCTTCAGCCTGCGCACTCCTTGCATGGCTTCAACAACCCCAAATCCACTTCTGGGTGAATGAGAACAAGAGTTAGACTACTGAGCCCTCATCAATGCACTCCTTGTGGATGAATTCAACTGCACACCTTGCAGGAATCTCCTGGCTCAGATAGAGAGACAATTGAAACTCATTCCATCTCCCTTTCAGACTTCAGTTGAAACATGAAATCACATGCAAAACATATACAAAGCAAATGCATATCAAGAAGCAAACATTCATGAGCACATAACCAACATACACAAAGAAACAACACCAATCATGAGTTTGAATCAGAACTTCTTCTATTAATTCAAATGCCTGTACATGGGTGTTCTTCATACACTATTCTCTGCTTGCTCTTCTCTTCTCCTGAATGATTCCATTCAATAATGCTCAGGCTAATGTTACAATGTACAAAGGAGGGTGTCTATATCTGTTTTCCCTCTCGAATATCTAAACTGTCTAATCTAGACTTAAATCCTATCTACCAGCATTAACTAGATTAAATGCCTCCTATCTACTTCAGACAAGAGCGTATGGCTCGAGGTCTGATACAATATACAAAAGGCGCTCCTTCATAAATGGTTCCTTGAAGGTTTGGCGCTTCATTTTCCAAAAAGAAGTTTTCAAAGCAATATGTCATGTGTTAAAAAAAACACATGCGCTGGCTCCACGCTTGCTTTGGTAATTGCGATGCTCCTGCATCAATGCCACTGGGTTCAATACATCAAAAACAAGTTTCTTGTAAACAGGAAACCAAATGCCTGAAGATATTAACACAGGACAAAGTTTGGGAGACAAAACTATTTTAGCGATCCAGAGTGGCTTCACGTTATTATATCATTTCTAGCTTGGAAGTTTTTTTTCTTTTTTGACACCGTCCGCCATTCCATGCTTTGGTCCTGAGAGTGATTTTCCATTGGGCCTAGAGGATCTTCCTCGTCAGCTAGATTAGCTTAGCTTGAGTTCCGGGGGTCTGGTTGGTTTGACGACTTGGGACTCGCTTCTGCCTGAGCTTTCCCTTTAGTGGGGTCTTTGATTTCGGCTTCGACTTCTACTTCTTTTTCCTTTCCATGGGCCTTGCTTTCAGCGTGCGGCTCCAATTGAGCTCTCGTCCACCAGGTGGGTCTTTGGCTCTTGGGCGCCCTTTTTTTCTCGGGTAGTTTTTCACAATTGTGGGCTATATGCCCCATTGAGAAGCAGTTCCTACACCTGAAACTGAGATTCTCATAGTCGAGTTTTTGGTTCCTTGAGTAGTCCTTGCCTTGAAGAATTATTTTAGCTGGGAAACCTTTGGTGAAGTCCATTTCTACACAGATTTGCGCGAAGGTGGAGAGGGCTGGCCTGGAATCCGGGCTTCTGCAGAGGAACTTGCCGAGGCCATTGCCAATGGATTGAAGAGACGCATCCCCCCGGAAGTGCAGGGGAAAATACGAAAGTCTCACCCAGATAGGAGCTGAAGAGATACAGCCCATGGAAGGGTCAAAAGTAGGGGTCCATAGTTGCATGGACAGACCTGCTCTGCCCCAGAACCATGACCCAGAGTTAAACACCTTGTCTCTATCACTTGTAGATTCGAAAACTACCACAAAGAACCCCTTTGCACAGGGGCAGGTAGTGACTTCTCCATCTAAAAGTGGATACCAATTGGAAGAGATCCAAGAGAGGAGATCCGGAAGATTGGGCCAGAATCCATTAAACTTGCAGACCAAAGCATGATTTCCATAATGCTGAGCATGAGTTAGGGCTTCCTGCAGAATTTGAATTGAGATTGTCGGAGCTTCAGGAACTGCTGCATGAAGCTCGGATGGTCGAACTTGACGAGAGACAACCTCAGGGGCCGTTGCTTGCAGACCAGAGGGTTGTTGTGAAGCTACCTCTTTGAAGGAGGGGGCCGAAATTGGAGGGAGACCTGAGTTTGACGCCGACGGAGCTCCAGGGGGAGCGCAGCCGTGAAGGGGAGCCGAGACTAAAGGAGCCGCCACCGCAGCAACACCAGAAGGGGCACCGTCGTTCTGAGCAGAGGGTGAGGGAGCCGCCATTGGAGCCTAAAGAGCTTGCTGCAACGTCGGTGGAGGGAAGAGGAGGGCAGTAGGGCCATAGGGCCGGCGGCCTGCGGGAGATCCAGGAGTGCAGGAGCGATAGGGTTTCGAATCAAGCTGTCTCTTACCAAACCCTTGTCTAACAATTCCTGGACTTGGTTCTTCACTTCCTCATTCTCTCGAGGTGTCAATCTGTATGCTACTTTGTTTAGCAGACTTGCTCCTGGTATCAGGTCAATATTGTGGCTGATACTTCTGATGGGTGGCAATGAGTTAGGCAGCTCATCCAGCACTATGTCAGTGAAACTTTCCTACAATTCCTGAACTTCTTTAGGCAAATCATCCATCAAAGTACTTGTAAGGATAACTCTGGGTTTCCTCACCACAACGAACTGCATCTATTGTTCTTTCTTGATTTCTTTTATGAGTTCCTTCCCACTCATGAGAAGTATGCTTGTGTTGGCTTCCTCTTTCACTTTCTTCTCTCTGTTGGCAACAAGATGTGTGTTCTACCATTCTTCTCCAGGGTGTATGCATTTTTCCGCCCATTATGAATGACATTCCTGTCAAACTGCCATGGTTTTCCCAACAAAATATGGCATACATCCATGAGAATTACATCACATATAATTTTATCTCTATATCCTCCAATCTTAAATTCAACCAAGCATTGTTTAGTAACCATTACCCGGTGTCCCTTCTGCAACCATGAGACTTTGTAAGGCTTCGGGTGTGCAGTTATCTCCAGCTCCAATTTATCCACCATTTCTATGGATACTAAGTTATCAGTGCTCCCACTATCAATTATCACCTTGCATACTCTGTATTTAGTCTTGCAAGTTGTTCTGAAGAGACTGTTTCTTTGCACTAGCTTTTCAACTTCTGCCTCTGGTTTTAAGAGAACCTTCCTCAACATTAGGGATTTTCCATCCCTTGCTCCTTCTACTTCAACATTCCCTCTCTGTGCTTCTAAAATGTGAGATTCACCTCCTCCTTCTTTCGTTTTCTCGGGACAGTCCCAAGGCACGTACCTTGTCTTTCCACAGACATAGGATCTTACTTCTCCTCCTCCTCTTCTTTCTCTTCCTCTAGAAGAACTTCTTCCACCACCCTGTCTTTCTCGAGAACTTCCTCCTCTTTCCGAGTGATTGTGTGTTTTCTCAGCCTCGTCCTTAGGATTATGTGCTCTGTCATGTGTAACTCCCTTTCTTTTGTTTGGGGCTGGGTTTTTACCTCTCCCTCACTGGCTTTGTTTTATGGCCAACTTCTCCTCTGATTTCAGTGCAAACTGATAAGCATCCTCCACTGTCCTTATTGACATCATGTTGAGCTCATCCTGAATTTCATATCTCAGACCATTTATATATCTTGCAACTTTTTCTTCATCTCTCTCCCATTGTCCAGTTCTGATGTTCAACTTATAGAAATCCTCTGTGTACTCCTTAACTGTCATCCCTTTTTGTCTCAGGTTCTACATCTTCTTGAACAGATTGATCTAATAATCCTTGGCCATGAACTTAGCCTTCAGCTTGGCTACCATTCTGTCCCAACTCTTTATCTTTTGTTTTCCCTTGTTTCTCCTCTCAGCCTGCAGTTCATACCACCACAGCGCTGCATGTCCTTTTAGCCCGGTGACAACCTGTTTCACCCTTTTCTCTTCATCGACCTCTTCCTAGTCGAAATGTTTGTCCATGGATCTTATCCAATCTAACATCTCCTCAACATCTAAATTGCTTTCATACATTGGGACCTCTATCTTGGCTCTGCCTCCCAATCTGGAAACTGGTCTTAGCAAGAGTTCTTCGGAAACATCCTCTCCTGCAGCTTCTTCGACGACATTCTCGCCTACAACTTTCTTTCTCTCTGCATCGCTGATGTCTCCAGTATTAGTTGCTCTTCTCTGCATTGCCTCCATCACCTCCAATCTTGCACGAAGTTCTCACATCTCCCTTTCTACAGCTTGATTAGACAAAGGTGGTTTCACTCATCTCCTCAACGACATTGTGTTGACTGTCTGTCACACATTGTTAGATTTTAGAGTAGAATTTCAAAATAGTAGTCTCTTTTAAATTTCAATAACTAAAACAACTTAGATCTATAGCTCAATCAGAGATAAAACACATAGGAGGTAGATCTATAAAATATAGTAGCAACATAAGAGAAAAAACTCAGATCCCATATGAATATAACTCAGATCTAAGGTAGCAATGAATAGATCTGAATACAACAGTAGATCTATATGATTAAACAAAGATTTCGGATCTAAAACTCTGCCTAATCATTTCAAAATAAACATATCTTTAGATCTATACAATGCTTACTATATTAAACAATTCTGTAATCAAATCAGATCCAAATCTAAAGGAGATAGGTAGGAAGCATACCTGGTACAACAACCTACCTCTGAAGATAGCACAATAACCACAATAGGTATAGATCCTGTTTGTATGCTCAGACAAAGGTTCAGTTCATGGATCAAGTGTGGATCTCTATGCCAAAGACTGAAGGAACTTTCTTGCCACCATACTCAAGGCCACAGGGATAAAAACACAAACCCAACCAAGGTAAATAATTTCCCTAAACCCTTACACAGTAAACCCTTACTCAAGAGGTTGAAAACTCGACTGTGTGTAAACCCTTATCTTGGCAGTGAACAGATTGGACTGTTAGGTAGTTTCAACAACCACCAAAATACCCTAGAAAGAGGGCTTCACACTAGGTAAACTCTTTACACAGCAGCAAGAGAAGAGGGTTACAAAAACCCTTTAGATCTGTTCACTAAACAAGGCCGTGACCTCAAAGGTACACAACTCACACACAAACAGGTCAATGCCCCAATCAACAAACATAAAGGCGGATCCTCTTTCACCTGCACCACACACAAGAAGGTCCGCACCTGTAGCAAGCTCACGGAAGGGCCGCACCTACAATAGACAAGGTAAGGAGGATGGAGATGGAGTTTACACCAAGACAACGACAACTTGAGATCACCCACGGTAGCCAAGATATCCACAGCAGGAAAGGAGGCGACAGGCTGGAAGGTGTACTCAGCACATACAAAGGGCAACTCCCACAGAAAAACCAAGAGGCCGCAAACCTCAGCAAAGAATATCAGTGCT
>SNQJ01S0069625.1:44664-57551 GCA_010110895.2 Picea sitchensis | reverse complement strand
GGGGGATTGTTCCCACATGGTTTTCCCTCTTTCCTCACTTTTATTCAGTGTTCATTAGTTTCATTGTACATGAGTACCTATTGGCACCAGACCGAAGTGGAAAGAAGGACGATCATGGGAAAGAAAGCGTGAAAGAAACTGAAGTGACAACTGGCAAAAGATCAGCACGTGCAAATGTAAGAAAGTGTGCATAGAGGAAAGTGACAATTGGAGGAAGAACAACACATGCATAGGAGAAAAACCTAGAGTAATAAGGGTTAGGGTTTTGGTAATATTATGTAAGTGGCTGAAGAGTCCAAAATGTATAAATATAGATACGAAAGTATCATATAGTGTGGTTGGTTATGGTTGGTTATTTTTGGTTGTTGTTGTTGTTGTTGTCGTTGTTGATTTTATGTTAGTTTTTATCAGGATTACGATTGTCCTTGAGTGATTGTTCTGAGTATTTTTGTCAGCAATACACGAAGGGTTTTGAGTTGTATGAACTGAGTTTTGTAAGCTGTTGAGCAGGAAAAGATAGGAGGGAAGGTAGATCTGAGGATTAGACTGCAAGCTGTAGAGCCTTGTGCGATCTAGTTCACCTCACATAGATCTTACCCACTTTTGTGGGTACCTATAAGCGCACGGTGCAAGGAAATCAAGAACTACCATAATAAAAGAGCCAAGAGCCAGATCTTTTTGGACTTAACCCAGGAGGGGTGAACCATGGTAATCTCTGTGTAATGTGTTGAATGTATGTATATCTTTAACTTCTTTCAACAATAGATGATTATAACTGATGAATAACCAAATGCATTATTAGAGTCCATTTGTATTTTGATTTATATGCATGTGATTCCTAAGAACAAGTAGATTACAGTAACAGTTCACAGAATAGGGCCTTAATCAAGAAACCCTTTATCCCCTACTTTGTCCTAGACTGTAAAAACCTAAGTCTTACAGTCAACCATCTATAGCTATCTCAGGTGAGACTGCGCAGTACCTTTCGGGTGCTGCATTTCCTTCTAGTTTACTAGGAGGGATGATAGTTAGAGGCTTTGTTGGAACCCTGAATGACATGAACCCTAGGTCAATATCTTAGATAACCGGAGAAGGAAGTTGATAAAAACCAACAAATGGTTTTGTTGTCGTGTTAAGAGGAACAATATAGGACTAAGTAGATGAGATAGAGTGGACAAGAACCATCAAAGAAAAAATGAGCCATTAGAAGGGAATGTGGAGACCTTGGAACCCCGTGAGAGAAGAAATTGAGGGTTGGTTGAGAAATAAAGAACTAGAATTTGCACACAAAGACAATATAAACCCTAGAATCACACCATGCAGATGCCTGGATAAATATGTGTTTACGGATTTATGTGAAATCTTTTTCTGTCATTTTCCACATATACTATAGGAGTGGATCTTAAGATTAGCGGATAATCACCTGACGAACCAGATTCGACAGCTAGATTGGACTCTAGTACAGATTCAGCAGGTGAACAACAAATTCACCCACGCAGTAGACTTTTGTCTTGACAATATTGTGGCAGGATTCATCACAGAGTTTGTGGTAGACACAACAAATTCATACAACGTAGCCGAGCAAGAATTTCTAGGAGGAACCAGAGGGAGGTATATTCAATACCTGTATACTTCTATCAAGATACTGCTATATAAAAAAGGTGTAATGACAGTGGAATCAAACAGTTAGAATTCCCTACGTGCATGAGGGAAGGGGGGAAGCACTAACAGAAAGAGGAGGAATGGAAGGAGGGCAGGATAAAGAGAAGAAGGAAGAGGAACCCTTGGACCTGATCTCAATGGATGACAACCAGCTCAAGTGGATATTGGCGTCATCAAGAACGATGCATAGCGAAGCACCCTACCAATATAAGATAAACACCAAGAAGAGAGTTGTAGCCAAAAGGGAGGGCTTGGCGAGCGATGAGGAAGAGGTAGAGGATCTTCGAGCTATGGAGAAGATTGAGGAAATCCTGCATGCCACCTATGAGAGGAAAACCAAAGGCCCAAGAACGGGAGGAGAAGACAACCACCCCTTTCATATCAATGTCAGTGTGGAACCCATAAACCCATGTGCGACCAATACACCATAGAGAACACCACCATTTAGGCAACCAAATTTCAGAGGAAGTTCGACAACAAGAAGTACATCTACACAAGGAGCGACAACTGGAGGAGCTAGTTCAGGTAATCTTAGTCAAGTATCCGCACCACATGGAGGAGGTAGTAGTTCAGTACTCAGAATGGTAGGACATGACCCTACTATCATATTACCAAAGTTTTGAGGAGAAGCAACAGAATACCCCAAGAAGAATCTATTCATTTGTGCCAAGATATGGGAAGCAAAGCAGATCACTGATGACAATACCAAACTCGCGCAACAAGCAATCATGCTAAGAGACCGCACACTAGACTGGTACATGAGTCTAGACATGAACAATGCTCCAGGGATGACAAGGACACTGGATGACATTAAGAAACTATTAATAAATGAGTTCTAGAAGCCACGCTCAGAGGATCAGTATATGAACAAGATGATTGAGATAAGATAGAAACCAGGAGAATTGGTATGGGAGATTAATCAAAGGTTCAAGAGACTAAAAGTGAAGTTAAAATACCTTATGACCAAGATGCAACATTGACACCTATTTATCAACTCACTACTCCCACACTTAAAATACCCACTATGACAACATAAGTTTTAGACACAAGCAGAGACTTTGCAGGAAACCTTGAAATTGGAAGAGAATTAGTATCAGAAGAAGGACCCGACTATCGAAGAACTGAAAGACAATCTGAAGAACTTAACATTTCAGCTGAACCAAAATAATAACAAGGGAAGACGAGAAGTCGTTTGGTGTACCACATGCAGAACAAAAGGATACCACAAAAGTGAATGTCCGACGTTCGCGCAGTATATGGAAATAGGGATGCCAAACCCGCTACCACAGGGGGGATTATGGTGTGAAATATGTAAGAAACTGGGTCATGACCCTTACCATTGCATGATGATGTAGAAATACCAAACAGTCCCAACGAACTCATATTTCAATTTTTGCAAGTTAGTCGGCCACGACGACAAAGATTGCGGAACTATGGAGTTGATGCGAGAAAGAATCTCAGACACCTACAGGGTACATGCATAAATGATGACTGGACAGGAAACACCACAGTTCACTCAAGCCCCAACACCATACAACACTGCACAACAACAGTATAATACTACACAACAACAATATAATAACGCGCAGCCGCAGTACAACCCAACACAACCCTAGTACAATACTGCGTAGTATAATTAGGGACCACAATATAATGCGCCACGAGGTGATCGCACAACCTATAGAGGAGCAGGATGAGCTAGAGGAGGTTTTGGACATGGGAGAGGACCAATCACATGTCACAATTTCCAGCAACCAGGACATTATGTATGGGAATGCCCACTACCACTAGTGACTTGTATGTATTGTTGCGCTTCGAACCATAATATAGAGGAATGTCCGACACTACTCGTAAAGATCCAGGAAAAAAGGAACCAAAATAACCAGAATGTTTATTGGATTTCAGCCGAAGCAAGGGATGACAGACATAACATCAACATAGTCACTTGAGGAGGAACGAAAACAGGAAACGACGCATTTCGATAGGACCCGGTGCAGAACCAATGGGTAAAGAAGAAACCTGACCCCAAGAAGCAGTTCAACACGCAAAAGAAAAAGGAGATCTTTACAGAATCCCAACAAGAATTCCAGAAGGAGGAAATAGTGCTGACTGCACAATAGAATAATGAAGCTTTGGAATATGACATGCCACCATCACTGGACCATACCAACATAATACAACCTAAGGAACAAGTAGTACTCTCAAAGAATTGCAATCATGCATCAAAATGTTAGGTGATCCCTCATCTATCAAAGTATTGAAAAACATCCTAGAGAAATGTAGCAGCGAGATAGAAAGAAAGACAGAAATGAAAACTGTCAACCAACTACACACAAGAAGAAGAATAAGTAGAGAATTTAGAATCAATGCTAACATTGGGGATTTCAACATGGGAGATATTATACTAGATCTAGGATCCGAGGTGAACGTACTACCAAAAACAACATGGAAATGCATGGGAGAACCTACACCGGGATACTCAACTGTTCAATTAAAGCTAGCAAACCAACATATATTCCTACCAATAGGTAGACTGAAAGGAGTAACCGTAGATCTAGATGGTGTGAGCACTAAGGTAGACTTTGAATTCATCGAAATAGTAGACGATACAACACCTTACCCAACGTTACTTGGACTAGATTGGGCATTCGACAACCAGGCCATAATTAACTTGAAGACTAGAAAAATGACATTTGAGTCAGGAGACTACAGGGTTATAGCCCCACTTGACCCATTAGAAGGCGAGAGGTTTGTCAAACCCACTTGTCTGGATCTAGACGAAATTGGCCAGTTGTACAGAACAACTACGCGCGATGTAGACTATATAAACAAAATTGTAGATAGGGTACTCAGTTGGCGGAGAATTACTTCATGCACAACGGACTCATACACTGGGTTAGAAAACTGGCAGTAAAGACTACACGAAGTATCCACAAGAAGGTGTGCAAGAATAGACCGCGCAGTAAGATGGCTTAGCACAAAAATTGGAGAACCACCCAGTTTTCACGGGCTAAATGATCTGGAAACTTTCTTGACACAATACGAAGATGAAGTATTAGAGAACCAGAGACTATTAGCACTAGATTTAGCACTAAAGTCTACACCTACAAGATGGTGGGGTGCACACAAAGAGACTATCATAGATTGGTACCAATGCAAACGATTACTGGGCATAAGGTTCAGTACAGAATAGATATGGAACAACCAACAAAAATATGATGGACTAGGAATACCAAGAGAACACTTGGAGGCGTGTAAAACACTATGGAAAATGACTCCACCAGAAGAATGGTCTCACCACTTCATTCATACTTTAAAAGGCATACCAGCGAATTGGTATATAGACTAGGAATTGTGAAAAGGAACCAAGACATGGGTGCCACTCCAACATAACTTTACAATCACTTTCTCATTCGCGCATGAGAACCCCAACATAGACACGGCCCTGAAACAGATTAGAGATGTCATATTCATTACAGAATAAAAAATGGAATTTATCACAGAGGTACAACAGCGGAATAAGAAGACAGTCAAGGAATTGTTGTCATGCTACCATGTACAGGAAGAAGCACCGAATGAAGATGATCCGCCCAATATTCAGATTGAAGAAGTCGAAGGCAAGAGAAATGTGGAAGGACCACCCTTAGAATCAGAGGTCATCTCTGTACCAATAAAGATCAAGAAGGTTAACATAGGGACTGCTGAGCATCCCAAAATGGCCAGCATTGGAGATTATTGGGACGAACAGACACTAGAAAGCATCACAGAATTGTTGCACGAATACAACGACCTTTTTCCCACGACCTTTACAGAGATAAAAGGAATAGCCGGAGAATTAGGAGAAATGAAGATACCACTCAGACCTGATGCGAGACCCATTAAAAAATGATGAAATAGATTGAACCCCATATACAAACAGAAAGTTAAAGACGATATCGACAGGATGCTCGAGGCCGGCATCATAGAACTAGTCGAAGAATCAGAATGGATCAACCCTATGGTAGTATAGGACAAGAAAAAAGGAAGAGGGATCATGATATGCATTGACTTGAGGAAGTTGAATGATGCATGCTTACACGACCCATTCCCCACACCATTCACAGACGAAGTACTCGAGAACGTAGGAGGACACGAAGCCTATTCGTTCACCGATGGATTCTCTAGATATCGTCAAATTAAGATAGCACAAGAGGATAGACACAAGACCACATTTGCGACAGAATGGGGATATTATCAGTACATAGTCATGTTGTTTGGATTGAATAATTCACTTGTGATATTCTCCAGAGTGGTCATCGCGGCATTTAAGGAATTCATCCACCAATTTCTCAAAGTATACCTGGATGATTGGATGGTTTATAGCCTGTTAAAAATCCATGTGGAAGTTTTACGCTTGATGTTAGAACGATGCAGACAATGCCAGATATCACTGAATATCAAGAAATGCATATTTGAAACACCATTTGGGATACTACTGGGACACATAGTATGAAAACAGGGTTTACTAGTGGATCCGGCCAAAATCGTAGTCATTGTTAACCTACCAGCACCAAAAACAATCCGCCAACTAAGAGAAACGTTAGGCCATATGGGATATTATAGGAAATTCATCAAAGGCTACGTGCAGATTACAACACCTATGGAAAAACTGTTAAGGAAGGATACCAAGTATCAATGGAATGACGAGTGGCAACACGGTCTGGATACCCTGAAGGAAAATATGGTCACCGCACCAATATTGGTATTTCTAGACTAGGAAAAGACATTCCATGTACATGTAGATGCATCAACAATAGCACTTGGAGCTATTTTAGAGCAACCAGAAGCAGGAGACTTGGATCACCCAATAGCATTCGCAAGCAGGAAATTATCAGACTCAGAACAAAATTATAACACAACGGAAAGAGAAGTCTTAGTTATCGTTTACGCACTACAGAAATATAGACATTAGCTATTGGGAAAACACTTTAAGATGTTCACAAATCACTTAGCCATGAAATACCTAGTTAACAAGCTAGTGTTTCGGGGGAGAATATTTTGATGGTTACTGCTATTTCAAGAATTTGACTTCAAGGTAATAGTCAAACTAGGGAAACTGAATGCAGGGCCTGACCACCTATCGAGGGTCACAAATGGAGAGGAACCAACGAATTTGGAAGACAACTTTCCAGATGCACAACTCTTCTCAGTACAAATTTCTGATGATTACTTCGCAGAGATCATCTAGTACTTGAGCACAGGTACTACGCCGCAAGGATATACCACTGTGCAGAAGAAGAACTTGGTAGTCCGTGCAGTCAACTATCAAATGATCACAGGGAATCTATACAAAATGGGCACAGATAGCATCTTACGAAGATACATACTAGACCACGAACAACCGAGAATTTTAGTAGAATCCCACGAAGGAATAACAGGAGGGAACTACGCAAGAAAAAATACTGCGCATAAGGTACTATGTGCAGGATTATGGTGGCCAACGATACATATAGACTCAAAATAATATTGTCAACAATGTGATGTCTGTCAACGGGTCGACAAACCCAATAGAAGAGACAAGATTCCACTACGACCACAAGTGACACTTCAGGCATTCGACAAATGGGCAATAGACTTTGTGGGACCCATTAACCCACCTTCCAAGAGAACAGGGGCGATATATATTATGACCGTGATCGAATATTTAACAAGATGGGCGAAAGACACACCATTTAAATATTGCAGTGCACAAACAACTGCCCACTTTATTTTCGAACAACGTGCCCACTTTTCTTTTCGAACAGCGTATAGAACCACATGAAAAAAGTTGACAAGTCACACACCATTCAGACTGGTCTATGGTCAAGAAGCAGTAGTGCCATTAGAATTTCTAATACCTAGTATACATGTAGCAACTATCACACAAATGAGAGAACGAGGCGCATTCCAATAATGACTAGATCAATTACTGTCAATGGAGGAAGACTGAATCTTGGAAGGATTCCACCAACAAGTACAGAAAGCGAGAGAAAAAGCATGGCACAACCTCCACATTAAGAGAAATATGTTCAAGGAAGGAGATCTGGTATTTCTCTACTATAGTAAAGTGTTGCAGCACCCAGGGAAGCTGAGGATGCATTGGCTAGGACCATATGAGGTAAAAGATATCATAGATAGAGGAGATGTACAGTTGAAAGATATAACAGGCGCAGACCTCATAGGAATGATCAATGGTAGTCGGCTGAAGCTATACAAGGATAGTCGAATACCCACCGCGCAGTTAAAAAAAATAAAAAAATAGCGTGTGGCATGATGGACAAGTCGCATATGCAACACAGAACCAATGAGGGAAAAGACAACGGCCATATCAGAAAGGGATATAAGAAGGAAAAGGAAAGTTAGTAAAATCACACTGACAAGACAACATGTGGCATAATTAAAGCAAGGAAAGGATGGATGGGATGTCGCTGACAAAGTATCCATAAGGGCAGGTACAAAACCGTCGTGGATGCATTGAAACCACACTTATGGTGCATTAATCACACAAGGTAGGAGGCGTCCTCAAAAATATTCATGGAACACCCATACAACACACGAGCACATAAATAGTTAGTCTATTTGCACAAGAAGAATGGAGAAACAAAAAGAGAAGCTCGAACACACAGAGAGAGATCGCATAACTTATCCGAGCTATTTGAACCAAGCAAACGTCCGCCAGACACTAGTATGGCACCACCAAAGCTCATAGAACCAAGCCAGATAGTCAGACCAACTAGGGTTCAAACTAGGTCACGAGGAACACGGGAAGAGAATGATCAACAGTCACCAGAGATCGTCGATATTGTCAAAATCCCATCGTCGGAGGACATTCCAGTCGAATCAACACTGATCCAGGAAGAGATCCCGCAACCCCAAGTGGAAACCATGAAAGAGGACACACCGGAAGCAACGCAGGAGTCTCAGAATGAAGCAGTAGGAACTCATCGGGAAGGACAGCCAGAAAATGTCGAAGCAACCATGGAAATAAACAGAAGTACACAGAACCCGGAAGTAGAGGTCCAACCAAATTTTCCACAAATACCCATCCCAGACTCCTCTTTTTCGGTCGATCTAACTGGTAAAATGGGCAAGGCTTGGGAAGAATGGATGGCGAAGTAGCAACCAGAAGCTACTAGAAATTCGAACCAGCCAACACAGCAGGAAGACATGATTCAAATACCGAGCTCGCCTCGAAAGAAACCAACTGCAGATATTTTTCTACCTCACACACCAGAAGGAATACAGGTGAACTCAGAGCTATTGGGTCACATCAGAAAGATCAAATTTTCTGACCATGACGTAGAGGATGAAAGCAAATATCTAGAGCTTGCACCACAAGTCTTTAGAAAGACAATAGCCATGAACCCTATCGAAGGAACTGTCACTAAGACACACCAGTGGGCAGCTAGACTCGACAGAACCAAAATCTTAGGATTGCTGAAGATACCACACTTTGGCAGAGGCCGATATGCGACGACATGCATCAAACAACTGTTAGCAGTTACGCATGGAGGGGATGTATGGCTGGCCAAACCCATCCACATAACTATTGAACTTATTGCACAGATTACAGGACTACCCATCCAGGGTATGGATCCCGCGTTGATACTAGACGACAAGTCCAAGGAAAAAGCATTGGCAGAACAAATGAAGAAGAAATATGGCACCGACAGGGGAACAAGAGGCATTATAATCAAGTGAATTAATGATTTCGTGACACAATTGGGAGAAAAGATCTTATCCTGCAAACTACTAAAAAAATGCCACAAAGATGAAGTACCGGAAGGAGTCATCATAGTGGCATCTCAGTGCTCGAAAGGCACCTTCATGAGATGGGCACCATATTTGTAAAACTTGTTCCAAATAGACTGTAAAGATGCGTAGGAAGCAGGTATGGAATTTCATTATTTATGGCTGATTACTCGCATCGCTTTCGTGGGATGGAAATAATTGGACCACGTCACCTTTTGTACCACACCATAGCTAGGAGGAGCGAGATATCGTGTCCTGAAATCCGCACCACTGGCCAAGCATAAGAAGGAAAATGGAATTATATTCAAATCTTACCTACAATAAATGTAGGAAGCAATCAACCGATCATGGAGGATAACACCAGAGGTTGTCACGTGATTCGGAGGAATTGCCAATTTTTGGGCTAGGCGACAAGCCATGTGGATACAGCCAAGACAGGACCCACATAAATAGTGGCTACAAATGCGCTACTCCATAACCGAGGGAGACATTGACATGATCATCCATGAGTGGCCGGATGAATGGAATATCCCAACCATACCCAGAGCAGTACCAGGAAAAACAGTAGAAGGAAGGGCTTTGCAGACGGAAGCACAACCTCCACAAGTCCCAGTACCCAAGAAACCAAGAACGTGCCAAATCAAGGTGACTCAGACAGAGGGCGGCTCAGAGTAGCCAGGGACCCAGAAGGGGAGAACAAGAACCACTCAGTTGACCAATGAATAGCAGAACCCAGCTGAGGGAGCACAGGAAACCATGACAAACCCCATCACACAGGAACCAGGGGGAACTAAGAGACCATCGGTACAGGAAACAGGTGCGTGCAAGAGATCAAAGGCACAACGATCACCACCAAAATACACAATCACAGAGGACGATGGCGAGATGATTGCCAGAATTTTCTAGGACTGCCTCATAGAGGACTTTGATCATGCGGCGCACCACAGGGATAAACTGTAGAAGGAGCTGGCAGAAATGAGGAAACTCCTGAAGAAATTCAGAGAAGCCCAAATTACAAGTAGCAACAGAGGCATAGAAACATTGAGCACATGGACCAAAAAAATAATGGAGGTAGGAGAACGCAACTCAGTTCTTCCGAAGCCACATTCCACAGTTTACATAAAGCTGAGCATGCTACGAATGGATGATATTGTGGAACAAACACCACTGAAGGACTTGAATAAGATCCAATTGGTCCTAACATGGATGCCAACAAAGGCCTTATACCAATTGCAGGTTAGCGTCGACCATGAGATACAGTCTCAAGCACATAAAAACTTGGCCGAGCTACAACAAGCAACAAAGAAGCAGGAAACACTGGAAACGGTTTGCACGTAGGAAAAATCGAAACAAAGGAGGAGAAGGAACACAGAACTGAGTTGGAACGCAGATTTGAAGACATTTTTGGGAAACTTCCAAATACTATGCAAGGAAGTGAACTCCCAACGGCAGAAAATATCGATCAGATTGTGCAAGTAATTGATCAATATCAGAAGGAGATCGACACTTTCCGTGGACATATTAGACCAACAACTTCACCAGTAGTAAAGGAGTAGAGGAAGCAGGAAGCAACAATGCAACTACAGGAGATGGAAAAATAGGTCAGCACAGCAGCCGACTTGCTAGATAATGTAGCACAACTCTGGATAAAGCTGGAAGAGGATCCATAGGTCCAACAATGGGACAAGGAAGAGGAAAGGATCAATGCAAAGATCTAAGAATTCAAGTAGCAACAAAAAACCATCCCAATTACAGAACGGGTCAAGGGGACACAAGACTTAAAGAAGTTATAGGTAGAACTTCTCACTGTGCAAAAACAGAAATAGGAGCATCAGGCTCAAATAGAACCCTTGCAGGAATGGATAGCAGTAGTACTGGAGTAGGCGGAAGACGCCAGAACACAGTCAGTATAGACTCATCTAGAATGTGCAGAACTGATAAGTGAAGAAGTAGCAGCGCAAACAGTTGATATTATCAAAGTGAAAATGTTAAGCCCTAATATTGGCTCATTACCGCTTAATTGGGGCATATTATATTAGTAATGTTATTTTATTTATGTCATATTTAGGCCATTAGTTGTAATTATACCTCCTAGTCTCCTATATATACCAAGGAGACATTTTCATTTTGAATCATCTGGTACTTGAACATTTAAGTGGGGTAAAAGGAGGTTGCCCCCTCAAAGAGGCTTACTATATGAAATTATCTCTTTTTCAAGGCGTTGAGTACTTTTTCTGAGGTTTTTCTATGCTATATTGATGTTTGGTTCCTAACATATGGTATCAGAGCTCAAGGTCTTGGAGTTTTGCTGCTACATCTGACACACCTTATACTTTTCGCTATAACTTTTTTTATACAACATTTCATAAGGAAAGGCTTGGAGGATATTTATTATATGGATCAAGGTACGTTGGGTTCAAAATTCAGCTCCTGAGGCCTTGTACTTTCGTAGATATAGCCTGTACAAGATAGGGTTCTGGAATCATCCTCAATTGAGTCATTACGACATTTTTGGTATAAAAAAATTTCTGTAATGTTTCAGACCCTGAAATCTGGAGGATATTTACAGAAATTAGAAAGGTATCTGTGGTACAAATTTTAGCTTCTGGGTCATCTTAAATTTGTATATACACCTTGTGTAAGATAGGGTATCTGATTAGTCCTATTGACTAGTCTCAAGAAGGTGTTCCAGGTAAAACAATCATAACTTTTTCCTAGAGTATCCAAATTGAGTGGGACTGGTTTCATTAGATTTTGGACAGTTTGTAGTATGTCTGGTGCGAGTTTCAGAATTTTATATCAATTATTTTGGGTGGGGAACACTATACAAGTGAGATCTCCTGGAAAGGCCAAAAATTGGCAAGTTGTGGGGAAGTTACCATAAATTCCACTTGGCACATCTAATTTTGATCAGATCTATGGCATTACAGAGAAGAAATATCATAGAACTACATAAAATAAAGTTTCATACCCAGAAGGGACGAAACTTGGGAGACACAATAGAAGAAATATTGTCTAGCAGAGCCACCTCAAAATCATGGTTCAAAAGTGATACTTGGCCAACATGCCACCAAAAAAGGGAACTTCTACACCAACTAAGCCTCCAGAAAATCCTACTTGGAATCTTGATGAAGGTGAAGAAATGCGTAGGGACATAAATGATTTTCAAAAGAATATAGTAACAAAAAATTAACTACAAGAGATGATGGATTCAATGGAAGTTAAGTTGGATACTAAGATGGATGGTTTAAAAGGGGAGATCATGGAAGTATTGAAAAATTTCGTAACAGAGAAGACACTTGAAAGTGAAAATATATCCAATGAAATTCATGATGAGGACACAAAGAAGGTGAATCAAGAATGGAGAAACTCCAACTTTGGTTTGAATACCAACCACGTTCCTAAGATTGATATGAGGAAGTTTGATGGCAAGGACCCAATCACATGGATACTTC
>SNQJ01S0069625.1:14902-29235 GCA_010110895.2 Picea sitchensis | reverse complement strand
ATAGTATAAGAGTTACACCAATACACCACAATACACCATGCACAATATATGAGAAATAATCAATAGTTTTTGTTCAAGGGAAGTAATGACTTCCAAATGTAGCTACAACTTCCAAATGTAAAGGGAGGGATAAACCTCCAAGATTAAGATACAATCCTCCAATATCAAGAGAGAGTTTAACTCTCCATCCTTGCCCATTCCTTCCACCCAAGAATATATGAGAGATAATACAATTTTACATTAAATCATCACCATCAACCAATCATCACATAGAACCTGATAATGCTTCCTGAGACTTATTCAACTTTTGTAATTATTCAATTATTGGAGTACTCGGATCCTATAGATAATATTACTCAATGTATTCTCTGAAACTCCTCCAAGTTTCACTCCTTGAATCCTCCCCAAAAGGAAGTTATAGAAAGAATGGTAGACTTTATTCAATTTTTGTTTATTCAGAAGACCCAACTTGTACAGCATGCCCCACGCTCAATATTTAACATCCAATTATGAAACTCACAAAAAAGAAACTATAGTCCATACTATTTCCAATGGAAGTGGTCCCACTTCATTTTGATTTTGTATGAATAAGTTATGAATGTTTTACCTGGAACACCTTTTTATTGACTAGCTTCAGGACTGTTCACAAACCCTATCTTACACAGAGTGTATCTCCATAATTATAGTGAATCAAGAGATGAAATTTTTACCAGAAGTACCTTGATATGTCTTCTCAATACCATATAAATTTCACCATATGAATCGTTCTAGAAAAAAAGTTATAGAAAAAATGGTAAGATGACCTGAAAATAACATACCTTAGAACACATCACCAAAAGACTTCATCCTCCATTGAAATCCGACCTTATTTACTTTTGATTTCCTTTTAAATTCAACTTGTATCAAATGAATGTATAATTATGTTTATTTATACCATTTATGTCACTTCCTTTTAACATTAGGGCCGACCTGACACATTCTTATTTTGTAATTATTTTCTTTAATTATCTTCAGGGCCTACATGTACTTCCTTCTTCAATTCACTTTGTCATCTTCGAAAATTCATTTCTCCTCAACCATGAAGATCCACGTGACATGCCACATACCACCGGAAACAACATGATGTATACTATCCATCCATGGGTTTTGTATATGCATGTGCATTTTCCTTGATGTCCAAATACCTTCATCAATCTTGCAGTCCAAAACCCATGACTAGGGTTGACATCAATGACAACAACCAATCTTCCAACACAAGATTCCCAAAAAACAAAACTCTTTCCTTCCACCCTCAAAGATTCTGCACTAAGATGGTTCATGGGGTTGGGAGAGTCCATTATTAGGTCTTGGGAAGCCATTAAGGACATATTTCTTAAGAATTACCAAGACTACTGCAAGACCAAAGAGTCTCGTAATGACATCTTTAAAATCCAATAGTTAGAATACAAGACCCTTGAATATTATATGGAATGATTTGGTTATATCTCCCAGAAGTCAAAATACCATGACCTCCCAAAGGATGCAATTAGGGATCTTTTCCTTAAGGGAATTTCAAAAAAATATCTAGAGATGCTTAACCTTATGGCATCAGGTGACATCTCCCATAAACCATTTGCCAAAATATGTGAAATGTGTAAGAATTACTCAAGGAGTGGAGATAAAACAGGAAAGAATGTTCAGGACCCTTATAATAGAAATTTAAAACCAGTTAGTTCAGGTGGTATTACAAGAACAAAGATAGGGAACCTTTTAGAAAACTTCAAGACTGATATCTTAAGAACAATAGGTTCCCAGTTGAACACTCTAAAGATTAAAAATAAACAAGAGGAGGAAAATGAAACAATGAGCATATATTGCCCAAGATGCAGGAGGAAGCATTCCCCAAGGGAATTCCCATTAGATAACATCTCAGTTTGTGTCTTCTGCACAAAATACCATTCAACTAAGAAATGTCCATCATTGCCTAGTTTATTAGCCATCTATAGGAGTGGGGATCCTGGGGAGTCCTCTTATGCACCTAGGAGGCCATGGAAACCTAGGAACCAACCCACATAACCAGATATGCAATCTCAAGTTCCACCCTATTACCAACAACAAAAACAGTGGAACTCACCAAGTTGGCAAAAATGGTCTACTCAGTACCAACATCCTTGGCTTCAAGGATGGAGAGGAGGGCATAACCAAGGAAACCCTCAAGGTACACCTATCCCTATGTCCAACCATCCTTATCATCATTTCCCACTAAACACTTCGCAACTTATGCCAGGTTTTGTTCCACCACCTTTACCTCCTATTCCACAACAACAACCGCTACAATATAAAAATTCAAGCTCCCTGAGAACAACACTATTACAGGAACAACCAGTGCCAAATCCCAATAATAATACCCCTCAATCTCTTCATATGTTATCACTCTTGTTCCATTATAGGAAAATCAACTAAGATCGTGAAAAGTTATGGATAGGTAGAGACCTTCAGTAGTCATCCAGGAAGAAGAAGAAGAACATACCACCAAACAACCCATGGATGGCACTAGGTGGGAATATGTTATTATCTTGAAGAACCAAGAACCCAAGCTTCCCCAAAATGAACCTTCACAAATTATGAATTCCCCTCCTTATCCATACATATTGGTAATCGAGAAACCTACCACCCGACTGGAATTTGACATCTTGAATGAATTGAAGAATATTTGTGTCAAGATTCCCCTACTTCAAGCCATTAAAGACATTCCAATCTACAGTAAGGTAGTCAAAGAATTGTGTATTAAGAAGATAGGTAGGAAGAAAAAGGATCCTCCTAAAGTACATTTAATAGGATATCTTTCTGAATACATATCAGAGCACCCAAAGCTAGTAAAATATGGGAACCCTAGAAACCTCGTAGTGACTATAACCATTAATGAAGTTTCCATTGGGAATAATCTAATAGACATAGGGGCAACCATTAATGTTATGAACGCTACTACCTTGGATAAATTATAGTTACAACCTCTTCTTAGGCCTACCCCAACCATTTTGGAATTAGCAGATAAGACCAGGGTTATATCTGAAGGAATTTTAGATGATATCATGGTTACTTTAGCCTCATGGGAGTACCCAGTAGATTTTCTTTTCATTCACTCAAAGGATCCTACCAAAGGCCATCCTATCATTTTGGGAAGACCTTCGCTAGCCATAACCAATGCATTTATTGGTTGTAGAGAGGGAGAAATGACCATTTCAAATGGTCTTTCTATCCAAAAGCTCACCATTTACCCTCCATATCAACCTATTATGGAGAATTTATGGTGGCTTGAATTCCCATACGATAATGAGGATTGGGAAGAACCCATATTTTCAAGTGACCATGCATGGGCACTTCAGGAGCACACAACAAAAAATGTGCTAAACCAGTTCATTTCTTCTATCACATGTGTGGATTTTCCACAATCTTTTCCCCGATTTGAGTACATGTTTGGGGAAGAATTTTAGGAACAATTGGACCCATCCATTTTGTCTTCGACATCTTTTATATTCGAGATATATGAGTCTGCCATGTCTTATACTATGCCCTATGAGATTAGTCCAGGGAATTTTTTACATATAAACTTCAGGCTAAATGTAAACCAACAAAAACAATTAGTAAGTATCCTTAAAGAACAATCAGGATCATTTGTTTGGGAATACACTAACATGAAGGGTATAGACCCACATGCATCCATCACATATATACCTAGGGGGAAGTAACACCTATTAGGCAACCCCAGAGAAGGATGAACCCAGTACTCAAATATATAGTCAAGGAGGAGATCCAAAAGTTGTTAAATGTCAAATTTATTTATCCCATCTCCGATAGTAAGTGGGTATCCCCGCTTGTAATGGTTCCAAAGAAAGTGACCGAGAAATGGAGAATTTGTGTTGATTTCTGGGAACTCAACAAAGCCACTCTGAAAGATTACTTTCCTCTCCCTTTCATTG
The DNA here is from genome assembly GCA_010110895.2 of Picea sitchensis. Lineage (NCBI taxonomy): Eukaryota > Viridiplantae > Streptophyta > Pinopsida > Pinales > Pinaceae > Picea > Picea sitchensis. The sequence continues at coordinate 25,276 of SNQJ01S0069625.1, read as the reverse complement.
ATCAATTTCTAGATACCTTGTATGGAAAGAAGTATTTTTCATTTTTATATGGCTACAGCGGGTACAAGAAGATTCTTATAGCACCCGAGGACTAGGATAAGACTACCTTTACTTTTCCTTGGGGCACCTATGCCTATAGGGTCTTACCATTTGGATTTTGTAAAGCTCCTGCCACATTTCAATGAGCAGTACTAGGGATATTTTCTGATCTTATTCATGATTGTGTGGAGGTCTACATGGATGAATTCACAGTTTATGGAAATACTTATCAGGAAGCCTTAGACAATTTAGAAAAATTCCTTATCAGATGCCAAGAAATGAACCTATCTCTAAGTCATGAAAAATGTAAAATGTTGTTGACTGAGGGAGTGGTTCTAGGACATCATGTTTCATCTGAAGGGATAAAAGTTGATCCTACAAAGATTGAGTCCATCATTAGACTTCCACCCCCCAAGACTCAGAAAGAGGTGAGAATATTTCTTGGACATGTCGGATATTACCGGTGGTTTATTGAAAATTTTACAAAGATTGTTGCACCTATGTTTGGATTGTTAATAAACTATGTTGATTTTGTTTGGACTGAGAAGTGTCAAACTTCCTTTGAAACCCTAAAATCTAAGTTGTCTATGGTACCAGTTCTTAGAGGGCCCAATTGGACTCTCCCATTTCACATATCTATTGATGCCTATGAAACCACAATAGGAGGAGTATTAGGGCAGAGAGAGGACAAACAGTTCTATTCCATTTATTTTGTGAGCAAGAACTTGTCCCCTACTGAGTTAAACTACACAATTATCGAGAAGGAATTCTTGTCAGTAGTTCATGCTATTAACAAGTTTCGTCATTACATTATAGGTTACAAATTATTCGTACATACAGATCATTCTACCATTATATTTCTCATGAATAAACCCATAACTAATGGCCGAGTGACTAGGTGGCTCCTATTATTACAAGAATTTAATATCATTGTGTTTGACCGACCTGGAAAGGATAATGTAGTAGTTCATTTTCTTTCACGAATAAAAAATAAGGATGATGATATCCCTGTAGATGATAGTTTCCCAGATGAGCATATATTTTCCCTCTCTGCATACCCCATGGTTTGAAGATATGGAAAACTATCTGCCTACTAGGAAGTTACCATCTCATTTGTCACCTCATAAAAAGCATAAAATTATTACACAGACTACTAATTACTCTTGGGTTGGTCATGAATTTCTTCGCACAAGTCCTGATTTGATTATCCGTTGATGTGTTCAAGAAGACAAGGTACCTGAAATACTATGAAGTTGTCATGATGGACCATGTGGTGGTCATTTTTCTGACAAATGCACAACATATAAGGTGTTACATTCAAGTTACTATTGGCCTAGCATTTTCAAAGATGCTGCCAAGTATGTGAGAAGTTGTGATAGTTTCCAAAGGATAGGAATACCTACATCAACTAAAGAAATGCCCTTGTGTGCCCAAGTTATGATAGAACCCTTTGAAAAATGGGCCCTTGACTTTGTAGGACCAATTTCACCCATGTCTTGTAAAAAGAACTATATTTTGGTTTGTACGGACTATGTCACCAAGTGGGTAGAGGAAAAATCCATATTTAGGGATACAGAGAAGTCTGTTATCGAATTCATCTATGAAGACATCTTTACCCAGTTCAGTGTCCCTCATGAAATTTTTATAGACCAAGGCACTCAATTCACTTCCAAGATGATGAAAGAGATAACAGATAAATATGGGATTAAACACTGTAAATCTTCTCCATACCACCCGCAAGCTAATGGTCAGGTAGAATCCATAAACAAAGTCCTAGAATCTATCTTGACCAATATTGTCCAATTAAATCACCGAGATTGGGCTGATAGGCTTACAGAGGCTCTGTGAGCATACCAAACTACCTGGAGAAATACCACTAGGCATACCCCTTATGAGCTAGTGTACGGGAAACAAGTACTTCTACCAATAGAATTCCAAGTAAGGACCTTCCGTATTGTTGAATAATTAGGATTGAACTTAGATGAGGCTCAGAAGCAACGTGCCCTACAATTGAATGAGTTGGACGAGATCAGGAAAGATGACATCCAATGGACAATATTAGTCCAAAACCAGAGGAGCAATTGACATGACAAGTTTATTAAGAAGAAACACTTCCAACCTGGTGATTGGGCTCTGTTGTTTGATTCCTGNCAAAGGAAAAATCACCACCTGGTGGTTGGGACCTTACGAGGTAGACATTGTATATGACAATGGAGCTGTAAAAATTAAAACAATTGATTATGGACAAGTCTCCTTTGTGGTAAATGGACACCGACTCAAATTTTATCATAAGCCCATTTCTAAAGAAGATTTTCTACAGGTCATGTCAACAGACAAGGTATTGGCCTTAGTATATGGGGAATTCCCCCCTTGTTCTTGAAACGTTTTTGAATTTTCTACTGTACACATGTAAATAGTTTTTTAATTTTGTTAATAAGGCAATTCTAGATATTTCCGTAAGTATTTATTTCACCAAGAGTAGACAATTTCAAGGAAATATAAAAGAAGGATTTTTCTTCAAAACATTGTCACACTTGAATTTTGTTGTCTGCTAAGAATCAAATGAATATTGACTTACTGTAATTAGCCATATTTTTGCAAAAATATTCAATTTCTTAAGGAATTCCAAAGCAGTTGCTCTTGAAACTCTTCACCACTGTAAAAGGAAGTGATACCATAACCATCAAGCTTAGAGGTCTCTCATACAATTTTTTTTTTCTCCAAGAAACCTGAGTAAGTGAGTAAAGTGTCTTTATCAAAGAGTAACAAGGAGGTCTAATTAGCGGTTAGTCATGGAAACATCGCAATAACTACAAAAGAAGAAAGTGAGTAGAGCCTAGAGATACCTTTCCGTTCTTTCTCAATGGTACCATCCACTACACACTAAATAGCTTGATTATATCATATCTTTAGATAGGCCACATCCACTTAAGTACCCCTTACATTGAGACAATCACTAAGCAATATAATGGAAAATCATCCACTAACATAAATACCATCCCAATTAAAAAAGAAAGAAAAAGTTGTTTTCAGAGTTGTCCCCCCATGTTCTTGCATAAAGAAATATTATACTAAAATCTTAAAAGATGGAGGGCCAATCTCTAAGGGTGTAAGAGGCTAACCCATCAGGATACTGAACAGGTCTGTTGGCAGCGGGTACCGGCCTGTGGTATGACTAGGTAAACCCATTGGAGTACTGAATAGGATTGCTGGCAGCGGGGCATTCTACCTAGCGAGGATGATAATCTAACAAAACATAAATAATAAATTTAAACTTGTCCCGATGTACGATGTCACTGGTAGACAAAGATGACATGAAGTATGTATGGTTAAGCTACGGTTAATGAACTCCATAAAATTTCCATTGGGAACTAAATCTAAGACTATCTTAAAACTCTCTTGCCTACCTCTTCTTATCTATATATAGGATCTCTTATCCTATAGGTGGGGCCATATTCTAACCGTCTTTTCTGACCAATCTGTGAAATTTATATTTACACTTGACATACTATAAATATTCGACTATTGGGGGAGCTGACTGGTTTCCTATACTTTTGATTGTGAGGTGTCACAATACTTAGGTGTGGGGGAGGGGTTCATGAGCTGACAAATGATCATTTCCTAGAGAAATAAATCTTTGCAATAATTTTTGTATTATTTTCATGATACAGGTTATTACATTAATAGTCATTTTATGTTTGAAGTGCTAAACTCCTATGTGCTATAAATTGCTGAACATGTACTTAATAGACCACTTTATTGGTCCATCTTTGTTACAAGATGTACATTGTAGGATTGACATTACATATCTTATGCTTGCTATGACATTTTCATTGTAGGTTTGAAATTATATGTCCTATGCAAGAGGATTGAGTGAGAATGGTGGAAAAATCAACAACAATGTACCATTATTCCTCTGCTCTTAACCACCGTGATTGTCAAAAACATGTCAATATTGCAGACAATCTATTACAGGAGGTAAAAATTCATTTAACAAAGAGGTGTCGTATGAAGTTTTGTATGAGGTGTCGTATGAGGTGTCGTATGAAGTGTCATATGAGGTGTCGAATGAAGTGCCATATGAATTACACACCAGTAACTATCCACAATTCTAGGTAACCAGACATCATTGACATTTAATCAAATTGGTTGCAAGCAATTAAGAGTGGGGATGCAAACTTTAGATATGTCCATGATCAAATGTCCAAGTCAAAAGACTTGGACATTGATCTAACTGCGCATCATTAAACTTTCCCCCAAAAATGTGCCTTTGAATTCGAAAATTCCCACACATGAAATCTTGTGCACACATGTGTGCAACCAACTCCACCATAGGTACATTCAAATACGGGGTGGGTAACCTATTATCCCAATTCACTTTTCCATTTGCCTTGCCCTGTGTTAAGAAATTGTGCTCATCCTCTGCCATTTCTTCCCATGTTCAAATCTCATTCGGCTCATGCTCAATTCATGCCATCCCTTGGCCCGATCACACCCTCTCTTGGTGAATTTCACCTCTGTCCATCTCTTCACCTCATCACAATTACCAATAGGTATGAACCCTCTTCCCATGCAGATCTTTTTGGCATTCTTGAATTTTCACAATGCGGAGAGGTGTTTTTTTGTGCAGGTTGGGGGCCATTTTTATCTAACTTGCAGGGCCACGATGATGACATCTCCATGCAATTCTCCCTCAGTTTCTATGGGAAGACAACGCGCTTGGGGTATCTTTCCTTTGAGGTCTTATAAGAGTCCATTGTTGCAGCCACAAAGCTTCCAAGAATGGGAGATAGATGGTTCAAAAACCACCAGCTGTTGCGCTCAAGTTATAACAGGGGTTTTAAGCCCGAATTCCAAAACATTTCAGGAGAAAACGAATATTCTAAGGAATGGATAAAGGAGTAATTGATAAAACCTCTCGTCGTCATCATGAGGTTGATCACATGCAAAGGTAGATATTCCACATTCAAATCCTATCATTTCAGATTGCTAGCTCATTTCCAGTTCAAAAAACCTTTAAATTTTCCCTTCTACCTTCTAAAGAGCTTGGACAAGATGTCCTCTCAAGTGAGTAAGAATGTAACTAACCCCCACAAAACCCTCTTTCACCATGTCTTAATCAAACTCCTTGTTCTAGCCGAATTAGAGAAACAGGAGAAAACTTGGGATGCATTTATCTATCAATTTTCAAACCCTCACTTGACAATTAAGACCGGAAAAAAGCCACTTGGCCTAAGGACTATCTCTCCATCCAAGCCTCACTCTCCAAGAACTCCAAACCCCCTTGTAAAAACCATTTATTTACTGGAACAATACAAAAATCTTGTTGACATCCTTGCTTCCTCATCGGGTAAAAAGACCAAGAGTAAAGATCAAAAGAAGCTTATTGCTAACCCCCCGATGCCTTCAATCTCTCTTGATCCCACACCAAAAAATATCTAAGAAGTGATTCAAAAATACTTTCCCATAGTTCCCACAAATAGGAGGGGGGCCAATCGATTTGGTAAAGGACCCTTTCGAAAGAGTACCAAAAGCACAAGAACAAAACATTATGAAAAACCCCTGCATGCTTAGGATCCTATCCAAGTGTCCTCCAATATTGAGAGCCCTCACAAGAGACTTGGGGAAGTTTTTGTGGATGGATTAGAGCCACAAAGAAAGAAAAAATCATAACCTACCTCTCCTTATCAATCCCCTATTACTCCTACTTCACCCATGCCTACTCTAGATCCTAAGAATGATAGATTTTCCACATATCTCAAAGGATCCAAGCCTTCCTCCTAGATCATTGATTCTACCCTAGCCATTGAGAAGCTACAAAAAGAAAATTCTCAGCTCCTCCAATAGTTGGAAGAAAGGAAGATAATAGACACACACCTTCATCATGATAATGTAGTCCTCCAAGAAAAAATAAACTCCCTTCAACAGTTGGTTGATGAGATGACCAAATCCAACCACAACCTTAGAGCACAACTGAAGCAACACAAGAGGCATAAGGAAAAGTCTTCACAACAAGAAGGAGAAGCGTCCAAAGATGATCCTCCTCAGCAAACTTAGTCATGAGGAGTAATTTATTTTTGTTTGTAGTGGGACTTGCAAAATTGTAAGTGTGGGGGTAATGTTGGGCCCGAGATATGATAAGTTTTATGACGTTTATTAGATACTTTAGCCGAATGTATATATGCGTTTTCATGTTTTGGAGAAGTTTTTGAAGGGATTTTGTGCCAAAACGCTATGATCCACACCAGGGATGAATAATTCATGTTTTATGATGATCTTGAATGCAATTTAGTATTTTTTTATCTTTCCATGAATGCAATTCACATTTTTTGGTGTCACAGGGAAAAATCGCAGCATGTTTTTTCTTCCGGCACTCAGTTTGGCACTCCATCCGGTACTCCATCCGGTACCCAGTCCGACACTCCATCCTGCACAAAAACGATGGGAGATTTGGAGGTTATGGTATTGGCGGTCAATGATGGGCAAATCAGAAACATGGGTTTTTCTCGTGCTTTCCCCCTCAAGCTACTGAACTCTTGACAACTCGGTTTGGGTTGTTAAGCTGGGCGATTATTGGCTCGCTCCATTTCAGCAGTTAGGGCACCATTAATGTAATTTACTATTTTTAGAAGAGGTTCAATCCTCCAATGGTCAACCTCTTAGTCTATAAAGTCTATAAATACCTCCATGGTGGTCATACAATAGTTAAGCAGCTGAAGAAGTGGTGTGTTAGAGACAAATACATTTTTCCTCTGTTTTTGCATTTTCATTTGCTAGAATTATATAAGACTACATTTTTGAGTTTTAATGGTGAAATCGCTTTGCTGAGTTCATGGTGTGCATTTGAGAAGTGATCACGACTTTTTGGGGGGGGCACCAATAGTGTGGTAACTGTTCTATGAGTTTATTTTTGAATTCCATAGCTTAGATGTCTTTCATTTTATTTCCTGTATATGAATTGATATTTTGTTTCTTTGTTATATAATTTGTTGTTATAGTTTGACTTTTTTAGTTTCCTTTTGCAGGTTAGTATGAAGGCTTTTTGCTAATATGCATTGGATTTCTAGTTAGTAGGAACAAGTTTGCAAACTTAGACACTAACCTCGTGTGTGATTAAATGTTAGATTATATTTTATTTATGCTTTTAAAATCAATTTCAAAACAGAGTTTGAAACAAAGTTTTAGGACAAAAAATTAATTTATGTTTTCTGTAACGAGGCTTCGATGGATGGATAGTATGAGTTCTAGTTTTCATTTGTAGATTTCCTATTTAATTGCTATTTAGAATTTTCTTAACTAGTTGTTAATTAATTTACTCATTAGTTTACTTGTTATATGTTAGAATCATGTTTAATTTGTGTTTACAATTTTTTTTTGCAATTTGAATTGTTGAAATAGGTCTACCTTAGCTTTACTTCATGCAATTTGTTTCTTAGATCTAGGTTGCAATTTCAGTTTGTAGTTAATGATTGAATTTAGTTATGAGTTTCTTACTTAGTATAGAATGCAATTGAATTTTATAATCTCGTTATACTGTTGATGATTAATGCATGAGTAATAATCACATGAATATGCACAGTAATTAATGTTGTTTCTGTGATTTCTAAGTTCTCATTGGACTACCTAATTCACACTTTTCACTTTGCTATTGAAATCAAGATCGAGTTTATCCCTCTTGAATTATATTTCATTGTCAAGTTCCATCATGATATTATAAGACATCGGAGACAGTCACACAATCATCAACACTATATTTGAGTTTTCATAGGTTAAAAGATAGTTTCTTTCTTTCATAGATCATAAGATAGTTTTATTGTTGTTGTAGGATATATAGTCTTTTTATTTGGTAGATTAGAGAGAAGTTTGCGTTCGATTACTGAGAGGGGGGCGTGAATCAGTGATAGAGAAATTTAATCCTTTTTAACCATATAATACAAGTGTTATATCAATGTAGCATTATCGTCCAATAATTGTAGATTAAATAAGCAATGAACAAATGAACAAACATACACATACATAGTACACCAGTTTTTACATGGAAACCCAAAGAGGGAGAAAATCACATAATGCTTTTTATTATATGTCTTGAATAATTACATTTATTAGAAGCACCAACTTCCTTTGTTTTCCAATTACAACTGGAAGGAGGCTCCAACCCCCTAGTTTCTTAGGCTACAACCTGAGGGAAGCTCCAACTCCCTAATTATCTAGCTACAACCAAAAGGAGGCTACAACCCCCTATGTTCTCTGGCTACAACCAGAAGGTGGATACAACCACCTGTCCTTGCCCCATCCAATTTCCTTGACGTATATGTAGAATGACAAAACCATTGTCACACTATCACTATGAGATATACTGTTGTAAACCTGTACCAATCAACCTGTACCAAACAACCTGTACCAATAACCTGAAACATGCATCAACCATGCATCAACCTGCACCTCAACCTGTAATCAACCTGTACCATAAACAAGTGCATAAACCATGCACCAATCTTTACCAACAAACCTGTAATCAATCTATACCATAAACAAGTGCATCAACCATGCACCAACCTATACCTCAACCTGTACCATGAACAAGTGCATCAACCATGCACCAAACCTGTACAAATAACCTGTCACAACAACCTATCAGAACAACTTGTCTAAACAACCTATCACAAAAACCTGTCTCATCAATTTTATCAACCAAATCAGATCTACTCACCAAGATCAATCACCAAGACAAATCTCAAAGATGTGCATCAACCACGTATAACACAACAACTCATAATCATCACCAAGATCAATATGTGCTTCTAATAATACAAGTCTGCTACATCATCCATAAACCATGTGTCAACAATACTACTAACAAGTGTCTCCAACCATGTACCAAGCATGTACCAATCATGTATCAACTACTCATCAACTATGAATCATAAATATGTACCAACATCATCAACTATACACCTCATGTATGTTCCAACTCATCAATTACTTGTCTCAACCATGTACTCGACATGTACCTCAACCAAATGCCCTCATCAATTTCATTATCCAAATCTGATTTGTAACTCTGTAATAGACCTAGTGTATATGATCACATTCCTATAAACCTTCCTTAAATTTAACAACAAGAGACTAACATTTTCATCAAACTTTTCTTTAGTCTCACATGCCTAGTTTTGGATTAGTCAACAACCCTAACTTGAATTAATCATAACTTTGTACCTGTAATGCATAAATATATGAAACTGATACACAATATTCTTCAGTGTGTTTTATTCAATTTATCAAGGTTTCACTACTTGGAACCTCTCACAAAAGAAGTTATAGCAAGAATGGCATACCTTGTTGAATTATGTCTTATTCTAGAGAGCAACCTTGTAGAGAGTTCCCCGCATGGAATATTTGTTGAATCAATATGAAAATGTTAAAAAACATAATAAATACTTTAATATAACCAACAAATTTGGTCTTACTGAATTTGGATATGTTATGAAGAAGTATGACGTTTTTACCCGAAACACATGTTTTAGACTAGTTTCAGGACTAGCCACAAACCCTATTTTCCACGGAGTGTAACTCCAAAAATACAACGACCCACAAGATGAATTTTTTACCACAAATTCTTGGATATGTTTCCTCAATCAAAGAGAAATTTTACAGTCTGAATCTTTCTATAAAAAATGTTATTGATAAAATGGCGAGATGACCTGTAAATAACATACCTTAGAAAGCATCATCAAAATAATTTATCCTTCCTTGAATTTTGTCCTTGTTTTCTTCACCTTCCCTCAAAAATTCAGCTTAGATGTCCTTTGGTTACCTCAGACACCTATATATGTTCAATATTCTCAAGTTTGATGTCGAATTAGAGAGCCTTGCCTCTTATTTATACTCTCCAAGTAGCTTCCTTAAAAACATCTTCTAGGTCACTTTTCCCACTTTCCTTATTTTAGGGTTAGCCCACTTCTAATTTCTCCATTAAATTTATTATTGAAATAATTTATTTTGTATTCACTTTGAATTATAATACACTCATAAATTCACTTTATCATTTACCTTTTAAAATATCTTAAATCACTTTGACTACTTTGACATTTTGGGGCTTCTAGATGACATATGGGGGTCCTCCAACTTCGTAAGGCCATAACTCTCAAACCGTGAGGAGTTATGTGATGTTCCACATACCACCAGAAATAGAATGACATGTACTATCCATATAGAATAGTATTACCTAAAAATATATCAAAACTCATACCATTATCAATAAAACAAACTTGGGTCCATTACCCAAACCTGGGTTCTCCAACTTCTCATGACCATAACTCTCTAACCGTGAGGATT